>SMDT01000916.1:0-125097 GCA_005392925.1 Aquilaria sinensis | reverse complement strand
CCTTCTTTACCGCTAGGCCTTCGGGTCCTCTGATAATTACTCCAGCTCCCTGGTGTTCGGATCCTGAGGCTCTGTCAACATGCAAGGTCCACTCTGGCTCACCTCCATTTGGATCCAAATGGCTTTCCTTAGTGGTGGGTATTTCGGCGATTGGGTCCTCTGATAATTACTCCAGCTCCCTGGTGTTCGGATCCCGAGGCTCCGTCAACATGCAAGGTCCACTCCAGCTTACCTCCGTTTGGATCCAAATGGCTTTCCTTAGTGGTGGGTATTTCGGCGATAAAATCTGCTAGTGCTTGAGCTTTTATGGCCTTCTGAGGTTCATATATGATTTCGTGTTCGCCAAGCTCTATGCACCACTTGGAGAGCCTTCCCGAATGGTCAACTTTTTTCATAACATCCCGTAGTGGTAGACTACTTCGGACGATGATGGGGTGAGCCTGAAAGTATGGTCGTAGCCTTCTCCCTGCAAGCACCAAGGCGTATATAGCTTTTTGAAGCAGAGGGTACCTGACTTCGGCGCCATGCAGGGATTTGCTGACGTAGTAGACTGGCCATTGCTTTGGCCCTTCTTCTTTCACGAGGACCGAGCTTACAGCTTTCTCCGTGACGGCGAGGTACAAAACGAGGGGCTCTCCCTCCCGAGGTTGTCGCAGAGTCGGCAGGCTAGCCAAGTAGACTTTGAGTTCTTCCCAAGCCTTTTGGCAATCTTCGTCCCAAGGACGATCATTCCTTCCAAGGTTGCCTTCCATCTTTGCTGCCTTTGTGAGGACTTTGAAGAAGGGTCGACACCTATCTCCGTACCTGGAAATAAACCTGCTCAGAGAGGTTATTCTTCCGGTGAGCCTCTGCACGTCTTTGACTGTGGCAGGAGTTCGGAACTCAAGCAGCGCCTTAATCTTCTCGGGATTAGCGTCAATGCCTCTTTCGGATACCATGTACCCAAGGAATTTTCCTGAGGTTACCCCGAAGATGCACTTTTCAGGATTGAGCCGAATCCCGAAGGCTCTGAGCTTTTGGAAGGTGTCCTCTAGGTCTGCAACGTGATAGCCAGGCAGTTTGCTCTTGACTATCATATCATCAACATACACCTCCATGTTTCTCCCCATTTGGTCTTTAAAGACCTTGTTCATCAACCTTTGGTAGGTGGCTCCTGCATTTTTTAGCCCGAAGGGCATTCTGACATAGCAGTATGTTCCTCCCTCGGTGATGAAGGCGGTTTTTTCTTCATCTTCGGGGTCCATCCTTATTTGATGGTAGCCACTGAAGGCGTCTAGGAAACTAAGGAGCCCATACTCAGCAGTTGAATCTACCAGTTGATCTATTGGCGGCAGAGGGTATGAGTCTTTTGGGCAAGCATCGTTCAAGTTTCTGAAGTCGATGCACATCCGGAGTTTGCTGCTACCTTCTTTTGTGGCAATGACCACGTTGCTTAACCATTCGGGGTACTTCACCTCCCTGATGACTTCGGCGTCTAACAGACGCTGGACCTCGGTTTTGACAAAGTTGCTCTTGTGGGTCGAGATGCTTCGTTTCTTTTGCCGGACAGGTTTTGCTTTCAGGCTTACTTTGAGGCTGTGCTGTATTATGCCAGGGTTTACCCCTGGCATATCTTTCGGCGAGTAGGCAAACAGATCTTTATTTTTCAGCAGAAAGGATACAAGGTTTTCCTTCTCACCTTCGGCCAAGCTCTTCCCTATTCGGGTAGATTGTCCTGGGATAAGTTCTACTGTTTCCATTTCCGCTTTTGCGAGATCTTCTTCTTTGCCTTTTTCTGGCGCCTTTGCCTCCATTGTTTGTGCGAAGTTGCTCGCCGGGGCCTTTCGTGCTTTCACAAACACCTTTCTCACCTCGGCCTGGTCTATGAAGATCTCTGCATCTCCATCCTTGGTGGCGAATGTGACAGTCAAGTACTTCACATCAGGGCGAATGTGCAGGCTTCCCTGTGTCTGCCTTCCAAGGATGGCGTTGTACGAGGACGGGACATCCATGACGATGAACCTTGCCATTGTGGAGGCGTACAACTCAGCTGCTCCGTCTACCGAAGTCCCTTTCATCATCAGTGGGAGGTCGATCCATCCGAGAACAGGCAGTTCGGATGGTCCGACCCCGAAGGTGGGCGAGGTGACTGGCTTAAGTTCGCTGCTGGAGATGCCCAAGTTCGGCAGTAAGTGCGAGAATAGGACGTCCGCATTTGATCCGTCATCAAGTAGCACCCTTTTGACGTCCCAGTTCCCTATCCTCGCCATGATCAGCAGTGGATCGTCGTGGGGGAAGACGATGGTGGATCCATTTTTGCGGGCCAGCTTTTTTGCTGGATTTTGATATTCCGTGATTGCAATTTCTCTGACCTTTCGCTTTCTTTCCGAGGATGGGAGCCCCGTGGTGATTGTTTGGATAACCCCTGCCGGAGGTGGAGGGCGCCTTTTTGGACTTCGGTTTCTCCGCCTGTCGGAGTCATAGTCCTCATCTTCGGCCCTTTCTTCCTCCATTTTTCTGCCTTTCGGGGATGGCATCCTCAGGTATTTCCGAAGTTGGCCCTGTTTTATCAGCGACTCTATGTACTTCTTCAGCTGGAAGCAGTCTTCGGTGTCATGACCGTGGTCGCGATGAAACTGGCAGAACTTTTTTGCATTCTTCTTATTATCGGCGGTCATGGCCCTTGGTCGCCGAATCTGCGTCCCTTGCCTTTCCAGCGCCATGAGAATGTTGCTCCGTGTAGTGCTCAATGGTGTGAAACTTTGGGGTTTCCTTCCCCGCATCCTCCGAGGTCGTCCTGCTTGTTCGGTCGGATGCCGAGCTTGCTGATTGGACCCATCGGCGCGGTGGTGATCAGACTTCGGCCCAGCCATTCTTAGTTCCTCGGCGGTCATGTGCTGTTCTGCCCTTCGGTAAAATTCTCTGAGGGTCTCCGGTGGGTCCTTTGAGAACTCGTAGAATAGCTGTGAGTCTCGCCGAAGGCCCCGTGTCATGGCAAGAATGCGGATTTCGGGCCGGAAGTCTGGGACGCTCAGAGCTTCCCTATTGAATCTTTCGACATAGTCTCGGATGGTTTCTCCGTTCCTCTGCTCTATGTCGAACATCTGGACAGGCATCTTCGCAGTAGGTCGGCTCCCAATGAATTGCTGCGTGAAGGCCGTGGACAACTCCTGGAACTCAGTAATGGTCCCTGAAGGCAATGAATTGTACCATGCAGTTGCTGGCCCTGTGAGGGTGACTTCGAAGCACTTGCACATGGTAGCGTCGTCAGCACCGTGCATTATCATGCTGCGTCTGTACTTCGTCAGATGGGCCTGTGGATCAGTACGGCCATCATAAATCTCCAACCGAGGTACTCTGAAGTCACCTGGCATGGCTGCCTCAACAACGGCCTGAATGAATGGGGAGTCATCTTCGCAGCATGTTCCCGAGAGTCTGGCCCAAACGGGTTTTCTGGCCACTTGTTTCTCCACCCTATCTATCCGTGCTAATATCCTCTCCATAAGCACTGTGGCACTAGGCCCTTCTTCAGGGAAGCGAGGTTGCCGGCGCCTTTTCGGGGGGCGAGTTCGGCACTGAGGGGACAGGGACCTCGCCTCAGGCAGCGAACTTCTTTGCTGCAAGACCCTCGGTCGCTCAGACCTCTTCTGCCCCACAGGCTGTTTCCCGAGGGGAGTATTTTCTGTGGACGATTCTTCGCGCGGATCTCCGCTTCCCAAACTGCAATGAGTGGACTTCGGGCTTCTCTCCCGAGGGCGTGCTGGTGAGGGAAGTCTCTGGGCCTGTGCTTGCTGTGGCCATCTTCGGTCGATCTGCTGTGTCATTTCAGACACGACCGAACGCTGAAAGTCTTTCAGGAAGCTCATAGTGATTACTAGAGGGCGGTCTTCCTCGGGCACAGAAGTCTCTGGGAGTGTTTGCTCAGCAGCCGGTTGTGTCTCAGGCGCGGACGGGGACTTTGGGAGCCCCTTGTCCTTAGAACGCCGAGTTTCAACGACGGCGATCTCAGAGCGGGTTCCCACAGACGGCGCCAAATGATGGCCGGGGGCCTCATCGTTTAGAGTCATGATGACTGGTGGAGAGACTTCTAGGAGGAAGAACGCCTGGAGGATGGTTCGCCCAAGGGAGTGTGCCTGAAAGTCCAGAAACAAAGGGTTAGGAGGCCCCCGAAATGTGTTTCCGGGGGGGGAGCCTCCGACGCCCAAGTCAGATGGTGAGAAAAGAAGCCTCCGACGCCCAAGTCAAATGATGGCTGAGAAAAGACAGAGGAAATAGCACCAAAGGGCTGAAGAGTCTCGCCTGGTGGTTTTGTCAGAGTCTGGGAGTCAGACCTCTTGCCCACCAGCCTCCTGCCAAGTATTTATTTCCTGGTATTTATAGGAGTGCCTAGCCCGTTCAGATCGCGACACGTGTTCGGTCGGATGTTCTCTGAGTTTCTGGGCGTAGGGGACAGATAGCTGGTAGTAGGTTGCCTTGAGCCTTGTGCTGAGATGGGCCATGTTGTGATTTTGACAGCGTCAGCGTGTCAGAGCGCCTTTTGAGGCGGCTTATGACGTCTGTGAAAGGACGTGTCAGAGGCTTCCTTAAATGCTTCCTTAAATGCTCCTGCCGTACTCCCGAGGTCCCTGGGCGAGGTCGTCCTTTGGTAGGGATGGTGCCTCTTCGGAAAACACGCACTCAGTTTGGGGGTTCCCAGCTTCAGGGAGTTCCGCCTTCGGGGAGATCATGTTCGGCCTGCGATAGCTGGTGCCTCTTTTCTGAAGGCGATCTGTTACAACCTCGGGGGGGTAAGTAGTATCCTCAAGTTTCCTGGCGTGCCGGGCTCGGAGCTCTTCGGCTATCTCCCGAGGTGTATGATCCCACCTTTTCTCGGGTAGTGCCAGTTTCTTCTGGCCATTCTTGTGGCAGGGAGTTTGGCCAGATAGAGGCGATAACCTTTGGCTATCACACATCTTCGGGGGGAGGAGGAGTGGTAGCCTTAGCCTTCTTGGACTTAGAAGATCCGCCAGCCATTTTCTTCCTCTTGGCAGGTGCCTTCTTGCGTGCTTGCTCCCCCATCTCGGCCTGGCCGAGGAAGTGTTACTTATAAAAGTCAACAGATTGATCACCCATCTCTGCAAAAGGACAAAATATCAATGTAAGTCCAAAAGGAAAACAGATATCAAACCCGAAAAAGTGACTTAATCTCAGCAAAAGCCTCATATGAAATTTCACCTCGAAGGAGCATGACTATGCATGTCACACCTCACTCAGGCCCTGGCCTAGAAGTTCCTAGACTAGCTCACAATCCCAATTGTAAAATTTAGGTTCTAGCTCTCGGCCAAGCAATCTATAATAACTTTTAAGTCTTATTTTCTTCAGTTAAGAGGCCTGGGAGGTGGCCCAGGTGGCTTTAGTAAAGTTCCATTAATTTCTTGCAGCAAGGGCAAGGCCCAAACCCTTAACTTGCTCCACAAGCAAGGATTCAATTGATTTCTTGCACTACAAGCAAGGCAACACTTAATGAAAATTAGGTGCATACATGGTGTGCATCAAGTGTATTAACTATATGGCAACCAAGAAGCCCACAAGATTTAGTTTAGATTTTGAAAACCACATACAATATGTTCATGATGATCTAGGCCATATTAGGTACATATAAGGGTGCACCATATTTTCATGAAACAAAACCCAAACTAGTCACATAAAGGTCCCAAACTTTGGCCCATAATATCCAGCAACACAGGCTAACATAATATCATCCATAGTCCATGCATAACTTGGCATACAAAACCCAAGAAGCATCATAAGTCTAGGTGTCAATGACTACACATATTAACAACAAAAGGGTAGTCTACCTAGCAAACATAACATGGCCACACATGCCATGAAACCAAAAGTATTTATGCCAAGTTAATACATGCCGAGTCTCCTAATGGTCAAACAAGACCTTCAGTATGCCATACAAGAGTACACACTGCAACACCAACCCAATAGCTTGATTCATGGTCATGAAGGAAAACACTAAGATCAAAGCTATAGTCCAGGTATCCATAGCCCTCCTAGACAAGTCTCCAACTACTGCCTGCAAACTTCCACTATAAGTCTCGGCCAAATAAAGAATAAGACTTGCAAATGAATCAAAGTGTTAAGCCAAGCACACATTGGCACATACCTTGCAAAACAAGCAACTACAAACACTAAGCACACACACAAGCAGCTTAGTCCTACTCAGGCCGAATGTCCTTGCCTGAAAAATAAAGTTGGGCAGTGAGCATATAACTCAGTAGGATTCACATAAACGTACACAACTCATATTGAGTCTATTTAGTTATGCTGAGGGAGCACTCAAAGCTTAACCTCCCTTTTGGTTAGCTCAACCTGCAAAACAAACACCAAGACAAGAAAAACATGCATATACCTATACAAAGCAGTTTAATGAATCAAACGGTTCATAAGGGTTAGCAAGCACAAAACAAGCACCAAAGCACACAGATACACACACACACTCCACAATATATCTCTCGGCCATGTATGTCGTACATGTACTCATGTGCATTTCTTGCACACAAACTTACCATTACACCAATACCATTAGGAGCTCCCAAAATGCCAAGCAAATAGGCCACATTCACTTGCATTTCTAGTACATGTACTTTAGTTAATTAGCTAATCAACATTACACCAAAGTGTAACCAATATGCCCAACAAGCAACTAAGATCACATGGCATGTTTTAACCATCACTTAGCTACTTTAAACACTTGAACCATGGAACATTACCAAGCAATATCAAGTGTTAGTGAACCCTACCTTATTAGCTCTCGGTTTCAAGCCAACTTTAAGTATCCATGTGTTCCTCAACCTCAATGCCTAGCATAATATCACATAGGCATCATTAACACACAATCATGGATTAAACTACCATGTCCCATATGAAGAACACTAAGACACACATACTTATGCTCTCGGCCAAACACTCAATTTCACATACATGTGTCATTCATCATTCCAACACACCACATGGTATTCCAAACATCAACAAACATTATCTATGGCCTTAATTCCAATTATCCAAGTGAAATACACTATTCCACTTCATTCCAAGCTCTCGGCCAAAATTGCCCATTTCACATAATCATGTTTCTCATCAACTCAATCCATTATATAATCACCCAAACCATCATTAAACATCATTCATGGCATCATTACCATGTAACCAAATGGAATGTACTATGTTACCACAAGTTAAGCTCTCGGCCAAAGTACACATTTTCACATAATAATGTTCTTTAACATTCCAAGTTATCACATGTTCCTCAAATCACCAATTAACATTATTCATGGCACCAATGCCATGTTACCCATTTAAAGGACACTTAACACATGATTTCAAAGTCTCGGCCATAGTGCTCATTCACACACATCCATATTCTTTATCATTCCAATCCAACACATGATCATCAAATCATCAACTAACATCATTCATGGCATCAATGCCATGTAAACACAAGAAGAACATGATTTACCTCAAAGATGAACCTTTCGGCCAAACTCAAATTTGCTCAACTTGATGTCCTTCACTCAAACTTGCCTAGCACAAGAACAAATAGGCAACAACAATACTTAGTCATGGATTAATTTCCATGGAAATGAAGAAGAACACCAAGTTTATTCACCCAACACATTCGGCCAACAATCCACTTCCAAACCGAGACATTTCTTGTTCATTAAGCTTAATATAACTTCAATTGAGCACTTAGGTTCCTTGTACATGGAAGAACTACCATGAGTTCAAGGAAATTAACGAGGTTACCTCAAGAACCCTAGCTCAAATAGGTTCAGCTCTTCTTGATTCTTCAAATCCAAGCTTGAAATTGAAGTAGTCTTGCACCGAAATCAAGCTCCCAAGCTTGAATCCATCAAGTGTCTTCAAGATTCTTGGATTCAAGATCAATTTGTGAAGGAACTCTCAAGAATGCACTCGGCCAAAGAAGAACAAAGGGAGCCCGAAATGTGCTAAGTGAATGGCCTTCACTAACTCGGCCAAAATGGTTTGGGTTTTAGTTAGCTAATTGCTAACTTTGGCTTCCATAATTTTGCATGAGACATTGTAGCCCTTAGCTCCTCATGTGCTCAATGCCGCCACTAAAACCTTGATTCCAATGACACTTTAGTCCATACATGGCCCATAATGCGAAGCAAGTAAACAACACAAGTACCAAGGTGTCATAGGTACCCATGCATAACCGGCCATGTAACTAGACAAATAACTAGTTAGTTTAACTAGTAACTAGTGAATAGTACACTAGTGGTAGACAAGATTTGATTAGTAATCATTGTTGTCTCCCACAATTTGGCTTAGTACACTACTAGTCCACATAACTTTTGCATGGCCGAAACTTCCAATTCCAAGTTTGTAGTTTTAATTGTAGCACTCAATCAAGTGTGCTATTTGATCCCCTTTCTCTGTTTTCTGTCTGTTTTTCCATAGTTTCTTTTTCATGTGAAATTTGGCCCTGAAAGTCTCCAGCTTTACACTTAGGTCACTGCACTAGTTTCCATAGTTCCTCTTACTCTCCCCTTTCTGTTTTCTCTTATTTCCTTGGTTCTCCTTGGCCTAAGCCAAGCACTTAGGAGGTGCCTCACAATTCCTCCCTCCTTAAAGAATTTGGTCCTCCAAATTCTTCACTAACTTAAGGTACAGTTGAGGGTATTTAGTGGCAATTTCCTGTTCCACTTCCCAAGTTGCTTCCTCAGGAGTGTGATTACTCCACTGCACCTTAATCATAGAAATCCACCTACTTCTTAACTTCCTGGTATCTCTGGCCAGGAACTGGATTGGCACTTCTTCATAAGTGAGATTGGGTGCCACAATCACAGTTGTAGGTGTTTCTATCTGCTTGTAACTTGGAACATACTTTTTGAGCAAACTCACATGGAACACATTGTGTATGTTTCCAAGTTCTGGAGGCAAGTCCAGCTGATATGCCACATTTCCCACTTTGGCCAGTATCTGATATGGCCCCACATACCTAGGTGCTAGTTTCCCCTTTTTCCCAAATCTGATTACTCCTTTCATTGGAGAAACTTTTAGCCACACCCAATCTCCTTCCTGGAACTCCAGGTCCCTTCTCCTTTTCAGGTTTGCATAGGCTTGCTGCCTATCATTTGCAGTTTTGATCCTAGCCTGGATCAATTTAATTTTCTCAGTGGTTTCCTTAATAATGTCTGGCCCTAATTCTAACTTGTCTTCTGGCTGATGCCAGCAGTGAGGAGTAACACATCTCCTGCCATATAAGGCCTCATAAGGAGCCATTCCTATCACTGAATGATAGCCATTATTATAGGAAAACTCTACCAATGGGAGATGTACATCCCATTCACCCTGGAAGTCAATTACACAACACCTCAACATATCTTCCAGAGTTTGTATAGTTCTCTCTGTCTGTCCATCTGTCTGGGGATGGTAGGCAGAGCTAAACTTAAGTTTAGTACCCAGTGCCAGGTGCAGGGATTTCCAAAACCTAGAGACAAATCTAGGATCCCTATCTGACACTATATCATCAGGTATCCCATGTAATCTTACTATCTCTCTTATGTAGAGTTGTGCCAACTTGTCCAAAGAATCAGTAAGATTCATGGGAAGAAAATGGGCTGCCTTGGTCAGTCTATCCACAATGACCCAAATGGCATTATGCCTCCTCCTTGTTAGTGGCATACCCACTACAAAATCCATAGAGATGGATCCCCATTTTCTCTCAGGTATGGGTAAGCTCTGTAGCTTTCCCCCTGGTTTCTGGTGCTCCACCTTCACTTGTTGGCAGGTTTCACAACTAGCCACAAGTGTATTTATATCCTTCCTCATATATGGCCACCAAAAATATGCTCTAAGAGCATGATACATCTTTGTGGCTCCTGGGTGCATACCCAGCTTACTAGAATGAGCTTCCTCTAGTATTTGAACTCTTAGGTTGTCCTTTTCAGGCACATACAACCTATTTTGGAAATATAACATTCCCTGCTTGAAGGAAAAACCCTGGAATAGTTCTCCCTTACTTTTGCCAGAAATCAACTCTAGCTCCTCATCACCAGCTTGAGCTTCCTTAATAAGCTCTTTCCACTCTGGTGTAATAGTGAGTACCTTCAACTGCTCACTTTCTTTAGCCAACCATTGGCTTGCTAGTGGAGTAATACTCAGGCTTTCTGCCTTATGCTCAATTTCACCACCTTTGAGTATTCCAGTATAGTTTCTACTCAAGGCATCTGCCACCACATTGGCTTTCCCAGCTGTGTATTCAATTACACAGTCAAAATCTTTTAGGTACTCCAACCACCTTCTTTGTCTCATGTTCAAATCCTTTTGAGTGAATAGGTACTTGAGACTTTTGTGGTCTGTAAACACTTGGAATTTATTACCAAGAAGATAATGTCTCCACTGCTTAAGAGCAAAGACCACTGCTGCCAGTTCCAGGTCATGCACTGGATATTTCTTTTCATGTGGTCTCAACTGTCTAGACCCAAAAGCAATGGCTTGCTTTTCTTGCATCAAAACACAGCCTAGTCCTACATGAGAGGCATCTGTAAATACCTCATATTCCTTTTCAGGATCAGGCAGGACTAGTACAGGAGCTGTAGTCAGCCTCCTTTTCAGCTCTTGAAAGCTTTCCTCACATTTAGGCTCCCAGACAAATTTCTGGTTCTTTCTAGTTAACTGAGTCATAGGAGCTGCTAATACAGAAAACTTTGGCACAAATCTTCTGTAGTAGCCAGCTAACCCCAGGAAGCTTCTGACTTCCCTTACACACTGGGGCTGTTTCCAATCAAGGATTGATCTTACCTTTTCAGGATCTACAGCCAACCCTTGATCATTTATTATATGACCCAGAAATCCAATCTCCTTTGTCCAAAATTTACACTTACTCAGCTTTCCATACAGCTGATGTTCTTGGAGCAATCCAAGCACTACTTTAAGGTGTTCCTTATGAGTTTCCTCATCCTTGGAATATACCAAGATATCATCAATGAACACCACCACAAAGTGGTCCAGGTGTGCCCTGAACACCCTCTGCATCAAGTCCATAAAGAATGCAGGTGCATTAGTGAGCCCAAATGGCATCACTGTATATTCAAAATGACCATACCTAGTCCTGAAAGCAGTCTTAGGTATGTCCTCCTCCTTTACCCTTAGCTGGAAATATCCAGACCTTGGATCAATTTTGGAGAACACTCTTGCTCCTTTTAATTGATCAAATAAATCCTCTATCCTTGGGAGAGGATACTTATTCTTTATGGTCAATGCATTCAACTTTCTGTAATCTATACAGAGTCTAAGGGTTCCATCCTTCTTTTTCACAAATAACACAGGTGCTCCCCAAGGAGACACACTGGGTCTAATGAACCCTTTTTCCAGTAATTCGTCCAACTGCTTCCTGAGTTCTACCATCTCAGGCACTGCCATTCTATAAGGAGCAGTAGACACTGGTGCTGCTCCTGGCACCAGCTTAATCTCAAACTCCACCTCTCTTAAGGGTGGCAAACCAGGCAGGTCTGTAGGAAAGACCCCTGGGAAATCTTGAACCACAGGTATTTTCCTAAGTTCTTCAGATATTTCCTGGTCATTCAGTACCAGGCAATCTTGTTCACCTTCTGGAGTTATCATCTCCAGCACTTTCAGGTGGCTATCCTTGGCTAACTCCAAGGACCTGTCCAAATCATAAGCTAAACCACCAGGCAATAATAATTGTCTAGCCTGACAATCAATAATCACCTTGTTTTCTCCTAGCCAATTCATGCCTAAGATCACATCATAGTCATGTGTCTCTAGCACTATAAGATTAGTTCTCAGTTTCAGCTTGCCTATTTGTATTTCACAGTTTTCTACCATGTAGTAAGCAAACAAGACTTCATTGCCAGCAGTTCTTACCAAATACATATTGGTCATATATTTTACTTCTAGATTCATGGTCTTAACCAAGCTATTAGACACTATAGACAATGAAGCTCCAGTATCAAATAGAACAGATACTAATTGGTTATTAAGGTAAATGGTACCTTTTAAGGCCCTTCTGCTGGTCCTTTGCTGACTACTCTCTCTCTCAGCATTCTCGGCCTCTGGTGTTTCTTGTCCTCTCCTGGAAGATTCCAGTTGAAACACCCTTCCTGGAAAAGTACCAGGCCTTCTCTGCTCTTGAGGAACTCTGGACACTGGCCTCCCACCTTGGGCTGGCCCCTGAGTCCTCATCTGGGGCATGGGTAGCTGCCCCCTAGGTCCTCTGGGACTAAAAGTTCCCAGCAATCTCTTGTTACCTTCACCCCTTTTTGGGCAATCCTTCACCCAATGGTCTGGGGCACCACATCTATGGCACCCTGTGGAAGCCTTAAAGCATGGCTTGTTGCCATGAAACTTCCCACAAGTGCTACACTGAGGGCCATACGGTTGTGACTGTGGTCCTCTGTCCTTCCTGTTTTCTTTTCTGCTTCCTCCTGCATCCCTCTCTTCTCTCGGCCTTTTTGATATTTGGCCCTTCTTTGTTCCACTACCACTTCCAGGCCCACTTTTGAATTGTTCCTGGAATTCCTGCTCCAGAGCCAAAGCACTCTGCATGACTGTATAATAGTCTCTAGCTCCAATTGCTCTGAGGATCTGCCTCAGTTCTGGTCTCAGCCCTCTGATGAACCTTTTTGTTCTCAGCTCCTCTTGCCCTTCATATTGTGGGGCATATCTGATCAAACTATTGAACCTCTGCTCATACTCCAGCACACTGAGGTTCCCCTGCTCCAGTTGGTCAAATTCAACCTGTTTCTGGTCTCTCTGTGCTTCACTGACATACTGCTGCCTGAAGACTCTAAGAAAATCAGCCCACCTCATCGCTCTCCTCCTGTCTGGAGGTCTCCTCTGGTTCTTCTCCCGGTAGCTCCTCTGTACAGCTCTCCACCAGAGTTCTGCATTTCCCTCTAGCCTGAAGGTGGCTAGCAAGACTCTCTGGGTGGAAGTAACCTCCATCCTATCCAGTATCTTTTCTAGCTGATATACCCAGAATTCTGCTTCCTCTGGGTCACACCCTCCTCTAAAGACTGGAGGTTTCAGTGCCAGAAATCCTTCCAGCTGGCCCTCCTTTAATCCTCCTCTACTATGCCTTCTCCTACTCTCTTCCCTGCTACTGGATTTACCCCTGGATGATCTGCTTGACCTGCTCCTGAGTGTGGTTTCCTCAGTAGAGGGTTCAGTCCCTCTGGAGTATATGTATGCATCTCTCTCCTCAATATCTGGGCTGTCATCCTCCTCTTCCTCCTCAATTCTGGGCTCCTGCCTCACTTCTGACCTCATCCTTCTGGCCCTTGGGTGTCTCCTTTCCTCATCTGCCTCTTCCTCCTCTTGGTTTCCTCCAGCTCTGCTGGACTGATCATAACCTACTGGCTCTTTGCCAGGCCTCCTTCTTCTCCTACCTACTGCTTCTGCTGGTTCCACTTCTTCCTGATTCTGGGCTTGGCCTCTAGCCAAGGATTGCATTCCCAGCACTAACTGAGCCACAGTAGCATGTAGTGACTCCATCATCACTTCCATTCTCTCTTGTCTGTCTCTGCTTGGCCCAGGTGCTTGGTACCTGGCAGTGGGCTCTTCAGCCCCAATATGACCCATTTCTTCTGCCTGGGTCTCAGGCACATTTTCCTGCAATCCCTCTACATGATGGGCTGCAGTTTCTTCTTCCTGTCTCAGGGAACTCTTGTCCCTGCCTCTGGTTCTCATCCTGCACTTTCAATTGCAGATATTCACATATATCCAAAATAATACAAGTCTTATTCAAGTTAGCCCTAAAGGAGACTCTGTCTAGGCTAAACTCTGATCATAGTATCAAGCAGGCTCTGATACCAAACAAAGCCTGTCACACCTCACTCAGGCCCTGGCCTAGAAGTTCCTAAACTAGCTCACAATCCCCAACTAAAATTTAGGTTCTAGCTCTCGGCCAAGCAATCTATGATAACTTTTAAGTCTTATTTTCTTAAGTTAAGAGGCCTGGGAGGTGGCCCAGGTGGCTTTAACAAAGTTCCATTAATTTCTTGCAGCAAGGGCAAGGCCCAAACCCTTAACTTGCACAACAAGCAAGGTTTCAATTGATTTCTTGCACTTAAGCAAGGCAACACTTAATGCAAATTAAGTGCATACATGGTGTGCATCAAGTGTACTACCTATATGGCAACCAAGAAGCCCACAAGATTTGGTTTAGATTTTGAAAACCACATACAATATGTTCATGATGATCTCGGCCATATAAGGTACATATAAGGGTGCACCACATTTTCATGAAACAAGGCCCATAACTATTCACATAAAGGTGCCAAACTTTGGCCCATAATATCCAGCAACATAGGCAAGCATAATGCCATCCATAGTCCATACATAACTTGGCATACAAAACCCAAGAAGCATCACAAGTCTAGGTGTCAATGACTACACATATAAACACAAAAGGGTAGTCTACCTAGCAACCATAACATGGCTACACATGCCATGAAACCAAAAGTATTTATGCCAAGTTATTACATGCCAAGACCCCTAATGGTCAAACATGACCTTGAGTATGCCATACAAGAGTACACACTGCAACACCAACCCAATAGCCTGATTCATGGTCATGAAGGAAAATACTATGATCAAAGCCACAGTCCAGGTATCCATAGCCCTCCTAGACAAGTCTCCAACTACTGCCTGCAAACTTAACTTATAAGTCTCGGCCAACTATAGGTAAATAAGACTTGTAATGAACCCAAAATGTCAAGCCAAGCACACATTGGCACATACCTTGGGAATTAAGCAAAATTAGTGCAAACACAAGCACAAGCAAGCAAACACTACTCAGGCCGAATGTCCTTGCCTGAAAAATAAAGGAATGGGCAGTGAGTATAACTCAGTAGGATTCACATTTATATACATATGCAACTCAAATGAGTCTATTTAGTTAAGCTGAGTGTTCACTCAAAGCTTAACCTCCAATTAGTTTAGCTCAACCTGCAAAACAAACACAAAGACAAGAAAACCAAGCATATACATATACAAGATAGATAACTATGGCAAAATAATTCATAAGTGGGGTTAGCAAGCACAAGGAAAGCACCAAAGCACACAAGTACACACACACACTCCACAATGTAGCTCTCGGCCATATAACCATACATGTACCCATGTGCATTTCTTGCACACAAACCTTACCAATATACCATTTCCATTTGGAGCTCCCAAAATGCCAAGCAAATAGGCCACATTTACTTGCATTTCTAGTACATGTACCATAGTTAATTAGCTAATCAACAAATCAACCAAGTATAACCATTAAGCCCATCAAGCAACTAAGATCACATGGCAGATTTTAACCATCACTTAGCCACTCTAAACACTTGAACCATGGCACATTACCAAGCAATATCAAGTGTTAGTGAACCCTACCTCAATAGCTCTCGGTTTCAAGCCAACTTTAAGTATCCAAGTGTTCCTCAACCTCAATGCCTAGCATAACAATCACATAGGCATCAACAACACACAATCATGGATTAAACTACCATGTCCCATATGAAGAACACTAAGATACACATACTTATGCTCTCGGCCAAACACTCAATTTCACATACATGTGTCATTCATCATTCCAACACACCACATGGTATTCCAAACATCAACAAACATTATCTATGGCCTTAATTCCAATTATCCAAGTGAAATACACTATTCCACTTCATTCCAAGCTCTCGGCCAAAATTGCCCATTTCACATAATCATGTTTCTCATCAACTCAATCCATTATATAATCACCCAATCCATCATTAAACATCATTCATGGCATCATTACCATGTAACCAAATGGAATGTACTATGTTACCACAAGTTAAGCTCTCGGCCAAAGTACACATTTTCACATAATAATGTTCTTTAACATTCCAAGTTATCACATGTTCCTCAAATCACCAATTAACATTATTCATGGCACCAATGCCATGTTACCCATTTAAAGGACACTTAACACATGATTTCAAAGTCTCGGCCATAGTGCTCATTCACACACATCCATATTCTTTATCATTCCAATCCAACACATGATCATCAAATCATCAACTAACATCATTCATGGCATCAATGCCATGTAAATACAAGAACACATAGTTTTACCTTAAATTCAACTTTCGGGCAACACACTAAATTTCACAACCTTGATGTTCTTCACTCCAACAACCTAACACAAGGTAAAACAACCATCAACAAGCATCACACATGGATTAATTTCCAGGAATTCCAAGAAGAACACCAAGAACACTTGTTCATCACATTCGGCCAACATTTCATTTCCAAACCAAGACTTCCTTTGCTCATTTATCCTTCACATAACTTCAATTAAACACTTAAATTCCTTGTACATGGAAGAACTACCATGAATTCAAGGAAACATTGAAGTTACCTCAAGAACCCTAGCTTGATCCTTCTCAGCCTTAGCTTGATTCTTCAAGAACAACTTGAATTTGTGGTAGTCTAGCACTGAAAACACACCTCCAAGCTTGATTTCTTCACCCAAGCTTCACACCTCTTCAAGGAAGCTTGCACCCGAGACTAGCTTGAGAGAACTCAAGAACAAAGCTCACAAGTTTCGGTCAAGTGAAGGAAATGAACTCTTTGGCTTGTTTCGGCCGAATCAACCTTGTTATTAGTTAGCTAAATGCCAACATTTTCCTTCCACCATTTTGCATGGTGCAAAGTAGTCTTCCAAGTCCATATAAGTCCAATGCCGCCATTAAAACTTTGGTTAATTAGTCATTCAAGTCCAATCTTGGCTTATTATGCCAAGCATGTGATAACACAAGTACCAAAGCCACTAAAATGCCACATGCATAACCGGCCATGAACTAGACAAACTACTAGTTAGCTTGTTAGTAACTAGTGAATAGTGCACTTAGTGGAAGACAAGAATTTGACTAGTAATCATTGTTGTCTCCCAAAATTGGACTAGTCTTGCATTAGTCATCATAAAAATTTGCATGGCCGAATTACCCAACTCAAGTTTGCTAGTCTCAATTGTATCACTCATTTAAGTGTACAATTTGGTCCCCTTTCTCTATTTTCTGTCAGCTTTCCCATAGTACATTTTATATGTGCAATCATGTCCTGAAAGTCTCCAGTTTTACACATAGGTCACTGTACCAGTCTCCGGAGCTTCTCTTACTCCCCTTTTCTATTTTCTTTTATTTTCTTTGGTTTTCCTTGATGTCTCCTTGGTCTAAGCCAAGCACATAGGAGGTACCTAACAATGCAAGCCTTCTTCCTCGGAAGAACAGGCACGGGCATGCCGGGTCACTCTTGTGCACATTCACCACTCCCAGTTCCTGAAGGACCTCCTCTGTCATGAGGTCCCACTTGATGGGAAAAGTGTAGAATGAACGCGGATGGACCTTAGGGTCCCAGTCTACCACAGCCCGGATAAGTCTATTGAACTTATCAAACTCGGCAGACAACTCTGGAGTTAGGAGCTTTCGGGGGTCGACGACGTCAATCTTCAGGGTCCCCGAAGCCCATCTGATCAGCATGCTGCTCCAAAACTCGGGGACTCGAAGGAAGAAAAACTTCTTCTGCCACCCTCGCCAGCTGTCCTTGTTGTCGAAGGTAAAGGTAAACTTTTTAGTCCCGGACCCTCGGGGAAGCAGGAAGTAAAAGCCGCCCCTCGGGACCGGGTGGAGTTTGTAATACTGCATGAAGAAAAGAAAGTGGGGGTTTATCCTAAACACCCCACACATGCAGAGGAAAGAATTAAAGTAAGAGTAAGAATTTAGGGGAAATTGGTTCACAGCAATCCCGTGGAACTTACAAAATTAGCATATCATGCGATGGGGAGGATACCGAAGACTGGCTTTCAGTTGAGCTCAATAAACGGTAACCTCATCCGAATGGGCCATGAAGCCGTACATACCCGGAAAGGTAACCTCCGGACAACATAGGAAGGAAGGTAAAATTTGGCCATCCACTTCGTCATTTGTTCCAAAGTGGTAGAACAAGGGTGAGATTTGAGAGGAAGAAAGCTTTCAAGGAGAGGCCGGACAATCATCAATGGTGTCGGATTCAACATTTTCTAAAAAAAAAAGGAAGAATTGCCTCGGGAGAAATAGAGAAAGGAAACAGGAAGACTGCGAAGAAACAACCTCGGAAGAAAAAAGAGAGAGCTACAAAGTAGAACACCCACCGGAGGTTTTACCGAAATCAGGGTTCCTGGACGCCGTCGTGAGGGTTGCCGGAAATCGGTCTGCCATAGAATCCGCCGCCAGAAGAAGGAAAAAGACAAGAGAGAACTCTAGGGCAGATGAGAATAAAGGGGAGGAGTGTGACAAGAAATGAGGCGAGAAGTGCTTATATAGACCGAAGGGAGTAAGCGAAGCATCGTCATTATTACCTCTCAAAGGCGAAGAGACGCAATTAACACAACCGACATAACCACGCGCCCTTCATCAACAGCTATGTGTAAGCTAATGCGAGAAAAGAGGGCACGCCCCTAATAGCTAGCAAGCCTATATAACGCTTCCCAAAGCAATGTGACCATCTAAATGAGAAGATGAAACGATCATACGCCTCTGACAAAGCCCTCGGCAGGAGTGCCAGGAACATCGCTCGAACTTCAAAGAATCCCTAATAGCCTCCCAAACCGAAGACGGATCTTCAGATTATCCAAGGGGGGGCATATGGTAGCCGAAGGGCAATCACCCCCGAAGGATCCCGCGCGTATACGGCATCTTAGGCCAATGCATACCTTTGACCAAGAACAGGCGATCAGACCTCGGTAAAGGGAAGGCCTTAAGCACCCTCGGGCAAGTCGGATAAACCTCACTTCCGGGAACACGTCAGACCAACTTCGGTCATAAAGGATTATTACTCCTCCTGAGGATAACCTCGGAATGACTCCGCGCGTCCAAGTCCACCTTCGGATATTCTCTGGACCACCTTCGGAACATATCCTCGAGAATATCATCACCAAGGACCTGAACCTAACCTCGGGAAAGTCTAGCCGGAGATATCTCATATAAAAAAGAGACCTCCCTCCGAAGATGTTTACCCGTCCAGGATACCCCTAGACTTTTCGGGAGTTCGGTCACCTAGAAGGGCTACGAGGACGTACGACTAGACAGATTAGGAGTCTCTGACACACCGTACTTGTCTGGCCCATGACACGCCGCCCCCAGACACGCTCTGACATGCCATTCTCGAGCAGCACAGGCTTTCGGCCGAATGGCCTAGAGCAGCACAGGGTTCGGCTAAAAGCCCCCCCTAAAGGTACGAATCACATCCAATCGGACATGTGTCATGATCTGGGCAGCTGGTGGTAAGCGAACCTCTCCTGTCTACCTCTTATAAACATGGGAGGCATCACAGGTAAAGGGGGACTCTGGACACATGATTACCTTCACCTCCTTCACTTACTAGACACTGACTTGGGCGTCGGAGATTCCTCCCCGGAAAAACACTCCGGGGACCTCCTAGCTTTTGCTTCCTTTGTCTTCCAGGTGTTCATCTGAGGACGCATTCTCCTTGAACGCTCCTCCGCACCGAAGGTTCTTGCCACCATAACCATGACAGACAGTGGAAATGCTGATCGGCAACAGGTGCAGCGAGCTCGGCGAGTATGATATCACTTATGAGCCAAGGAAGACAATAAAAGCTCAAGCATTAACAAATTTCATTGCTGAGGTACCCATGGCCGAAGAAAGTCAACCCAACCTTGGAAATAATGAACCTGAGTGGATTCTATTTATTGATGGGGCCTCTGGCTCCGAACGTCAAGGAGCTAGAGTAATTCTTCGTGGTCCCGAAGGCATGGAAGCTATGAAAGCCATCAAATTTAGGTTTAACATCACCAACAATATGGCAGAATATAAAACCCTTATAGCAGGTTTGTGGCTTGCTAGAAGAATCGGCGTGAGAAACCTAAAGGCCCATAGCAATTCTCAGCTAGTGGTCTGACAGATGGCAGGGGACTATAGTGCGAAGGACCCAACTTTGGCAAAGTATCATGAGCTTGTATCAAAGCTCATCCAAGAGTTTGACACAATGCACATTGAGAACTTGCCTCACCAAGACAATCCTGAAGCAGATAGTCTGGCCAAGTGAAAAAAAGTCCACCGAAGTAGTAAGTCACCCGACCATAGCAATAATGAGCATAGCAGCCTCGGAAAGAAGATGGAAAAATCCCATAAAAAAGTATCTCACAACCTCGGAGCTTCCCAAAGACCCTCAGAAAGCAGCAAAAGTGCAAAAATGTTCCGGACGATATTTCCTAATCAGAGAAGAGTTATACCAACAGGGGCACGCGAATCCCTTGCAAAGGTGTGTCAGCGAAGAGGATGTACAGACAGTCCTTAAAGAAGTCCACGAGGTGGCCTGTGGCTCCCACATAGGAACTGACGCCCTGGTTTGAGTACTACTTCCCCAGGGGTACTTCTGGCCCACCCTAAGAAAGGACGCCAGACAGTTTGTTCGAAGATGTAACAATTGCCAAAGACACACTAACATATAGAGGCTACCTTCAGAAATGATAACTTCGGCTAACTACCCTTGTACCTTCACAGTATGGGGTATTGATCTTATCGGCCTCTCCCAACTGCACCCAAAGGAGTGAAATTCTGCATAGTCATAGTAGATTACTTCACCAAATGGATAGAAGTAGAGCCCCTGACAACCATTTCGGTGAACAACGTATAGAAATTCATCTGGAAGAACATCGTGTGTAGGTTCGGCATACCGAGGGTGATAGTTGCCAATAATGGTTGCCAGTTTGTTGACATGAGAGTCAAAGAGTTCACTGCCAACCTTGGGATAAGAATGCACTTCACCTCGGTAACTCATCCCCAGAGCAACGGACAGGTAGAGGTGTCTAACAGAACCATAAAAGATGGTTTGAAAAATAGATTGAGGGAAGAAAAAGGAAAATGGCCAGGAGAACTTCCTAGTATGCTATGGACTTATCGGATGATGCCCCGAAGAGCCACGATTGAGACACCTTTCTCACTCATCTTCAGAACAGAGGCCATTATTCCAATCGAGGTAGTCCAACCATCAGTTAGGATACAAGTGTTCGACAAAGAAGGGAGTGATCTCGGGTTGAGAACTAAGCTCGACCTAATTGACGAACACAGAGAAGTGGTTGAGCTTAGAAGAAAAGCATTTTAGCAAAGGTAGCCATAGCTGCGAACTTGCATGTCAAGCGAAAAGGAATTAGGAAGGGAGACCTTGTTCCTCGACAGGCTGAGTTTGAAGCCCGAAGATCATCTCACGGAGTAGTTCGGGCAAACTGGGAAGGGCCTTATTTGGTCCTTGACGAGGTTCGGACAGGAGTCTATAAGCTCGGCAATACCGAAGGCGAAGAATTGAAAAACACATGGCATTCCGATGCTCTAAAGAAATTCTACACTTAGAAATTTTTTTAGGAAATTGTACACATGGAAAACTTTCTAAGTACAAAAAAGCTTTATAAGAAACATAGCCCCACCTAAGAAATCTAGCCGAACAAGGTGCAAGTATTTACTTGTAAAAATTACACATTTTCTCCGAAGGCATGTCAACCGAATGTGGCGTGGCTGATAAAAATGAGGCAAAGCTTTGCCAGAACCGGTGTTGTGCCGAACATCATTGATAAAAGGTGAGAAAAGTATCGTCCCGAGGGTCCTAGACCGAAAGTGGTCAAACTAACTCTTGGAATCGGAGATTACTTAAGGAAAAACTTGCCTTGAGACTTAGCCAAAATTTTGGAGGAAAGAAAGAATTTCATGAAGGAGCCTTATTACAAGGAGGAGATTACAAGAAAAAGGTTACAAAGAAAAAGGAAAAGTAAAACCCTGGACACCTAAGGGACCCCGCCATCATGAGAGGCTTCCTCCCCGCCATCCTTTGTCGCGACCTTCGATGCCGAAGGAAGGGTGAATGGAAGGTTGAGGTGATCTATCTTCGACCAGGCCTAGCAAGGCCCATCGGGGATGTCTAAGGACGCCAGGAAGGAGAGGTCAAGGTTGGGGTGCTCTGTCAAAACTTGATGTCGAGCTAGACAAAAGCTGTCCTAGAAAGCAACATTGGTTGCTTTGTCAGCCTTGCCTTTCTTGACGAACAAGGTGTCTAGATTTTTCTCCAACTTGGAGATCTCCTTCTCAAGCTTCTTTGACTTCTTCTTCTTCTTTGTCTCCTTCTTCAATGCTTCGACCTCGGCCAGAAGATCAGCATTATCAGTGAGGGTCTTTGTCAGGAGAACAGAGTCTGCCTCTTTCTCCTTCTGATACGCCTCATTGGCCGAAGTTAGCTCGATGACCTTCGCACCGAGGTCAGACATCTTCTGGGAGAAATCCCTCAAGACTTCCTCCTGACCCTTCAAGAACTCCTCCCGAAGCTTGGCAACCTCCTCCTTGGCTATTTTGCTCAACTCGGAGTTGTTAACGACCGAGTTGGCACAAAACACCTTGGCATTCTCCAGACGATCTTAGGCCCAAGATCGGACCGAAGACTGTTTCACTGCCCAAGCTTTGAAATATCCGCTGTACGCCAAGAGCTGCAAAAAGATGGACATTTGGTGAAGTTTTACAAAAGAAAACTAAACACTTAGAAAAATTTGGAGAAAAGATAAAAGGGCCTAAAGAATACCTGGGCAGTGTGTTGTGACATCCTCACAGCGAGGACCTCCTCGTTCGGGCATTCATCCGCCAAGGACTTGAAAGTGGCTTGGGTGAGCACGCCCCTCGTCATTTGGGTAGCCATTTGCTGGCTGCCTTTGGAAAAAAAATTCAAGTCCTCCATAAAAGACCAGAAAGGCTTCCTCGAAACCTTATCCTTTGGGATATAGGAGTCCCGAAGGGCCCGCTTCTGGGTGTGGTCTGTTGGGTTTCGGGAGCCAAACAGCGCAGCGGAATTTAACCGAAACCCTCCAGGATCCAAGTGAAACGGGGTAAACCGGGTGTTCAAAAATTTCATACCTAATTTTCGGTTGAGATCTCTCACTCAACTGTAGAGTCGAATCACAAAACCTGAATAGTTGACGTGTTCAAGCTCTCTATGGTATCCACACGAGCCTCTCGGGATCACCACGCTTCCACCACGTCCCGGTAGATGCGTTTCTCTTGCGCACGCAGTGCTAGCTTGCGTCCTCCAAGGAATTGCAAGAGAAGAGTGCGACTGTCCTTTTTGGAGGCTAGGGCAAGGAGACCTGCGAATTTCTCACTTAAAAGTTGTATTTATAGTGAGACTCAACTTCCAGGCCTAATGGGTTTCAAAGCCCTAATCCAATTAGGATTTAATTTCGGGCTTAATAATGGCTCAACTCTTGGGCCCATTATTAATATGAAATTAAAGTGAAACCATAACCCAAATAATTAGCCCATGCACTCTAATGATCCAAATAGCTCTATGTGTGCGACCCAATAGGCTCTTACCACGTTGGCAATGATCATAAATCACATTTATGATCATAAGCAATGAGCGGTGTCTAGCAACACATCATTGCTACCCAAGTGACAAGATTGTCGGTGATTCGACTAAACCTTTATGATCATCACCGATATATGCCATTGTCCCTTTGTCCAAGATATCAAGACTAAGCACGAGACATGGAATGTGTCACTCTCGTATAGCCCAATCTTTGGTTTCTTGATTACCGAGTAGACCAACTTAAACTGATGACATTGATATCATATATCAACTCATCCGAGCATGGCCATGCATTTTCTAAGTCTCACTCTATCAAGGGGCCCGAAGATATCACTCCCGTTACATAGGAGGGACAAATCCCATCTTGATCATACAAATCCCTCCGCATGATATGTGACATACCCAATGACCTCCTTCAAGTTCACTCAGTTACGAGCAACAAAGGAAAGTATCAAAGTATGTGACTCACATGTAGGGAACCTTGATGATCTTAGGTCGAAGGACTACATATACCATGATCACTATGAGAATCACTTATGACACTCATATAACGATCCATGTAGTGTTCTCATGGTGGGTCGGTCCAGTACACAAGTTCTCCAACTTGTACCCATATGTAGACTACATATCTCATATTAGTCTCCACATATGCTAGTCATTATGTATTATTGCAACCCGCTCCACAATAATACTAGACCAGGGACGTTTAAGAATATCATTATTCTAGGGTTACAATTATGTTTATTACGTTACGCAGAAACAAAACAACAAACATAATTGCTGGATTAATGCCTTAATAAAATATCATGACTCAATGTGCAAAAAATACAATCATCTCATGATTGGCTTTTTGGGCACAATACTAACAATCTCCCACTTGCACTAAAAGCCAATCATCCATGTATCTAATACCGATGGACCTAGAATGGCTATCATGCTTCTGCTGCGTAAGGGGCTTTGTCAATGGATCAGCAATGTTGCTGTCTGTCGAAGTCCTGCATATCCTTACATCACCCCTCTCGATGATCTCCCTGATGAGATGATAGCGTCGGAGTATGTGTTTGGATCGCTGGTGAGATCGAGGTTCCTTAGCCTGTGCGATTGCTCCATTGTTGTCACAATAGAGCTCTATCGGGTCGGCAATGCTTGGAACCACTCCAAGTTCAGTGATGAACTTCTTGATCCAAACTGCCTCCTTCGCAGCATCAGAGGCGGCAATGTACTCAGATTCTGTTGTAGAGTCAGCTACTGTCTCTTGCTTTGAACTCTTCCAGCTCACAGCACCACCACCAATACAAAACACATAACCAGATTGCGATCTAAAATCATCCTTATCGGATTGGAAGCTTGCATCGGTGTAACCCCTTACAACGAGCTCATCTTCACCTCCAAAGACCAAGAATGCATCCTTAGTCCTTCGTAAGTACTTAAGGATGTTCTTAACAGCTGTCCAGTGACTCTCACCGGGGTTCGATTGGTACCTACTCGTCATGCTCAAAGCATATGAGACATCGGGACGAGTACATATCATGGCATACATGATAGATCCAATTGCTGAGGCATATGGAATCTTACTCATGCGCTCTCTCTCCTCGGTTGTACTCGGACACTGAGATCTAGAAAGAGTGATACCATGTGACATGGGCAAGAATCCTTTCTTGGAATCTTGCATGCTAAACCTCTTTAGCACCTTGTCAATATATGTACTTTGACTTAGGCCAAGAAGCTTTCTAGATCTATCTCTATAGATCCTGATGCCTAACACATAGGCTGCTTCACCCAAGTCCTTCATAGAGAAACATTTCCCTAGCCAAGTCTTCACAGACTGTAGCTCAGGAATGTCATTCCCGATGAGTAGTATGTCATCTACATACAACACCAAGAAGACAATAGCGCTCCCACTAACCTTCTTGTAGACACAAGGTTCATCTTCATTTTTGATAAAACCAAACTCTTTGATTGCTTCATCAAAACGAAGATTCCAACTTCGAGAAGCTTGCTTCAGTCCATAAATGGACCTTTGCAACTTGCACACTTTATTGGCATTCTCAGGAGTGACAAAACCCTCAGGTTGTGTCATGTACACATCCTCAAGTAGCTTTCCATTTAGGAATGCAGTTTTGACATCCATTTGCCATATCTCATAATCATAGTGTGCAGCAATAGCAAACAAAATTCGGATGGATTTAAGCATAGCAACTGGTGAAAAAGTTTCATCATAGTCAATACCATGAATTTGCTTGAAACCTTTTGCAACCAATCGTCCCTTAAAGGTAATCACATTACCATCCATGTCAGTTTTCTTCTTGAAAACCCATTTGCACCCTATGGGTTTTACCCCTTCAGGTGGGTCAACCAAAGTCCATACTTGGTTTTCATACATGGATTCCATCTCGGATTTCATGGCCACTAGCCACTTCTCAGAGTCAGGCCCCGACATAGCTTGTTGGTAGGTTGTGGGCTCATCCTGATCCATGAGCATCACATCACTGGTGTGAGTCACAAGAAATCCATATCTCTCGGGCTCACGCCGAATCCTACCAGACCTACGTGGGCTCTGTGCTACAGGAACAGACTCTTGAACCACAACATCTTGTGGTGTCTGTTCAGGTTCCATTTCAGGTTCGATGTCTCCTTGTTGTTCTTGAATTTCTTCAAGTTCTACTTTCCTCCCACTAGTTCCTTTAGAGATAAACTCTTTCTCTAAAAAGACACCAGTTCGAGCAACAAACACTTTTTGCTCAGAAGGATTGTAGAAATAGTAACCCTTTGTTTCTTTGGGATACCCAACAAAAAGGCATTTTTGAGATTTGGGCCCTAGTTTGTCAGAGGATTGACGTTTCACATAAGCGTCACAGCCCCAAATCTTCATAAAAGACAAATTGGGACGCCTCCCACTCCATATCTCATATGGTGTCTTTTGAACCGATTTAGATGGAACTCGGTTTAGTGTAAAAGCGGCTGTCTCTAGAGCATGTCCCCAAAAGGAGTTTGGAAGGTTAGCTTGACTCATCATAGAGCGAACCATGTCTAACAGAGTTCGATTTCTCCTTTCAGATACACCATTCCATTGAGGTGTACCTGGTGGAGTGAGTTGTGATACTATACCACACTCCTTCAGATAGTCAAGGAATTCTCGATCCAAGTACTCTCCACCTCGATCTGATCGAAGCACTTTGATACTCTTCCCGAGTTGATTCTCTACTTCATTCTTGAATTCTTTGAACTTTTCAAAGGATTCTGACTTGTGTCTCATAAGATACACATAGCCATATCTGCTGAAGTCATCAGTGAAAGTAATGAAGTATTGGAAACCTCCTCTAGCTTGTGTAGACATAGGGCCACATACATCACTATGTATGAGTCCTAGTAAGTCATTAGCCCTTTCACTTTGCCCTGTGAATGGGGCTTTGGTCATCTTGCCCAACAAACATGACTCACATGTCTCATATGATTCAAAATCAAATGAGTCCAAGAGTCCATCCTTATGGAGCTTGGATATGCGGGTCTCATTTATATGGCCCAAGCGACAGTGCCAGAGATAGGTCGGGTTTGAATCATTTAATCTGACCTTCTTGGTATTCACATTATAGATTGGATCTTCGAGGTCTAGAACATACAACCCATTGCTAAGTTGAGCACTACCATAAAAGATTTCATTCAAATAAATAGAACAACATTTGTCCTTTATTATAAATGAAAAACCTTTCTTGTCCAAACAAGAAACAGAAATCAAATTTCTACTAATAGTAGGCACAAAGTAGCAGTTGTCTAATTCTAAAACTAATCCACTAGGTAAAGTGAGAACATAAGTCCCTACGGCTAAGGCAGCAACCCTTGCTCCATTTCCAACACGTAGGTCCACTTCACCTCGGGCCAATCTTCTACTTCTACTTCTACTTAGATCCTGCACATTTGCACAAATGTGAGATCCACATCCAGTATCCAATACCCAAGATGAGGAAGTAGAAAAGTTAGCTTCTATAACAAAAATACCTGAAGTGGAAGTCTTACTTCCCTTTTCCTTAGCAAGTTCTTCAAGATAGAGCTTGCAATTGCGCTTCCAGTGTCCAGGTTGCTTACAATGGAAGCACTCCCCTTCCTTTGCCACACCACCCTTTCGTTTCAGTGCAGCTGAAGAAGAACTAGCATTGGACTTTCCATTAACTTTTATCCTTCTTCTTGTTGGCTTTTCCCTTTCCCTTGCCCTTTTGAACCATAAAAATGGGCTTAGCCTTCTTAAGGTTTTGCTCAGCAGTTCTCAACATGTTGAGTAATTCAGGAAGGGACTTGTCAAGGTCGTTCATGTTATAGTTCATGACGAACTGACTGTAGCTTTCAGGCAACGATTGCAAGACTACATCAATAGCCAACTCTTTCTGAAGAGCAAATCCCAAATTCTCAAGATTCTCAATGTACCCAATCATCTTGAGCACATGAGGACCCACGGGACTTCCCTCAGACATCTTGCACTGAAACAATGCCTTAGAGGTCTCAAACCTCTCATGCCTAGCTTGCTCTTGGAAAAGCATTTTGAGATGTTCGATCATATCGAACGCCCCCATGTTCTCATGTTGCTTCTGAAGCTCAGATTCCATGGTAATAAGCATGAGGCATGCAACATCCAAAGCATCATCAGAATGCCTCTTGTGAGCATCCCTTTCAGCTCTTGGAGCAGTGGCAGCAGGCTCATTCGGAATGGGCTGCTCTAGGACATAAGCCTTTCTCTCTTGTTTGAGGACTATCCTCAAGTTTCGGTACCATTTGAGAAAGTTGGTCCCATTCAGTTTTTCCTTCTCAAGGATCGATCGCAACGAAAGTGTCGATGTGTTTTGTGCCATGGTTATCTACAACAGTAAATATGCAGTGTAAGAGTCATGTATTTTAATTCATTTAATAAGGACTTTTATTAAACGATACTCCCACTATTTTCCTCAAAATAATAACCCTCGATATTATTTCGGAACACCTCGGCGCTAAGGTATTCTAGTGGGCCAAGATCCATATTTGACCACAACCTGAGTCAGCTTTGGCTTTTCTCTCAAGTTACAGCTATTTAGGTAGGCAACTCCTTGCCAATTGCATCTTATGCAACTCTTGGATAGTTGGGTGAACAACACTTGTCCAAGCTCATCTCATGAACTTAAGCCCAACTCTATGCCTCTAAGTCCCTAATCCTATTAGGATGACTTAGTTAAGTCGAACCCAAAGTTAGCAGTTTGGATATCACTATTATCCCATCGCGCCTTACCAAGATGAACATAGGTGCTTTGCTTTGGCAAACCCACCTAATGTTGATCAAAGTCTTGACGAGTGCCAACATTTGGAAGGCATCACATTTAATGACTTAATATTTGTTTGAGGGATTTTTTTTTTTTGATCTCACCAATTTGTTATCTCCGGTTGTCTTATACATGCATCACATACAAATATAAAACATGCATCTCATGCTTACAAGAAAGTAAACGTGACATGGTTATAGCCCAAACTATGCGATATTCTCAAGCCAATGAGAATATCATAAAAGCCTAAGAAAAGAAAAGAGTCTTCACAAGCTCCTTCTCTTCCTTTCTTGGTTGCCCTTTTGTTGTCACCTCCTTGGACATACCACCTTGGATGATCCTTGGACATCCCATGATCCCATAATGCACCATTACATCAATAATAGAAACCTCGAGTTACATTCGAGGGGAGTAAGGTGAGAAGAGAATGTACAATGAGAGTGATAAGAAAAGGCACGACTCGCAGGCCGTATTTACAAGTACAACCAATCAAGGGCTATAACCATGCACCATGCTTCAAACACCAATCAGCATATCATGTCAAATCTCATTCAACAAAGATGCATGCCAATTTTTGCGTGTTGATTAACCAGTTTTTATTTATGTGGCGCTTCGCATACGGCGGTCCCGCTGGCCTGTCAGTGGGCGGTGGTTCCGCTGACCGGTCAGCGGACGAGGTCAAGGGGAGCCGCCCTTGCGGGGGGCGTGGGGGGCAGCGCCCCCCTGCGCAAAAAATTTTCTTACAATTGCTTAGCCCGAAATCTTGTATTTTGAGAAAGTAGGCACCCGAGACTCCTCTATTCGAGCCACCAAAAATACCTTACTTTCAGTGCCTGAACAGGCTGAATCCGAACCAAGCTAGGGTTTCTGCAACTATTGCAAGAATCCTAATCCATATAGGTATCTCATACCATTCAATTTCGAGTTAATCTCATTAACCAATTTGTGTCGTTTCTTCATATATCTCATATGTTCATTACGAATTCCGGTTTCATGCATCATGAATCAATCTAATTAATCATGGCCGAAAAGCAACCGAACACATAGCATCATGCGATTCAACACTCAATCCCGATTTAGGGTTTCACCAGTAGCTCTGATACCACTGTTGGGTTTCGGGAGCCAAACAGCGCAGCGGAATTTAACCGAAACCCTCCAGGATCCAAGTGAAACGGGGTAAACCGGGTGTTCAAAAATTTTCATACCTAATTTTCGGTTGAGATCTCTCACTCAACTGTAGAGTCGAATCACAAAACTTGAACAGTTGACGTGTTCAAGCTCTCTATGGTATCCACACGAGCCTCTCGGGATCACCACGCTTCCACCACGTCCCGGTAGATGCGTTTCTCTTGCGCTCGCAGTGCTAGCTTGCGTCCTCCAAGGAATTGCAAGAGAAGAGTGTGGCTGTCCTTTTTGGAGGCTAGGGCAAGGAGACCTGCGAATTTCTCACTTAAAAGTTGTATTTATAGTGAAACTCAACTTCCAGGCCTAATGGGTTTCAAAGCCCTAATCCAATTAGGATTTAATTTCGGGCTTAATAATGGCTCAACTCTTGGGCCCATTATTAATACGAAATTAAAGTGAAACCATAACCCAAATAATTAGCCCATGCACTCTAATGATCCAAATAGCTCTATGTGTGCGACCCAATAGGCTCTTGCCATGTTGGCAATGATCATAAATCACATTTATGATCATAAGCAATGAGCGGTGTCTAGCAACACATCATTGCTACCCAAGTGACAAGATTGTCGGTGAATCGACTAAACCTTTATGATCATCACCGATATATGCCATTGTCCCTTTGTCCAAGATATCAAGACTAAGCACGAGACATGGAATGTGTCACTCTCGTATAGCCCAATCTTTGGTTTCTTGATTACCGAGTAGACCAACTTAAACTGATGACATTGATATCATATATCAACTCATCCGAGCATGGCCATGCATTCTCTAAGTCTCACTCTATCAAGGGGCCCGAAGATATCACTCCCGTTACATAGGAGGGACAAATCCCATCTTGATCATACAAATCCCTCCGCATGATATGTGACATACCCAATGACCTCCTTCAAGTTCACTCAGTTACGAGCAACAAAGGAAAGTATCAAAGTATGTGACTCACATGTAGGGAACCTTGATGATCTTAGGTCGAAGGACTACATATACCATGATCACTATGAGAATCACTTATGACACTCATATAACGATCCATGAAGTGTTCTCATGGTGGGTCGGTCCAGTACACAAGTTCTCCAACTTGTACCCATATGTAGACTAGATATCTCATATTAGTCTCCACATATGCTAGTCATTATGTATTATTGCAACCCGCTCCACAATAATACTAGACTAGGGACGTTTAAGAATATCATTATTCTAGGGTTACAATTATGCTTATTACGTTACGCAGAAACAAAACAACAAACATAATTGCTGGATTAATGCCTCAACAAAATATCATGACTCAATGTGCAAAAATACAATCATCTCATGATTGGCTTTTTGGGCACAATACTAACATGGTCCACCCTCTATGCCAAGGGTGCCAGTTCTTCTACAAAGTCATGTCGCAGTTCCATTAGTACATTGTCCCTTAGCCATATGTCTAAAAGATGGAGAATGCTAAAAATGTTCGAAGTTATAAAGAAATGGCTAAGGGGCAAACCTGGCAGGATCTCGGTGATGTCATCATCCGAATCATGGACTTCCTCCACTTCAACAGGGACATGATTGCCCTTGTTTCATTTTTGCTCCTCGAGCTCCTCGGCAGAAGGGCCTCCTGCCAAAGTGCCTAGATATCCGCCGAAGTGACGGGACTCCGGGGAGTGGAGCTGATGGCCAACTCTGATGGTGGGTCGACGTGGACCAGAGAATGGCCCCAACCTCTTCAACATCTTCCGAAAGGGGGGGGGGGAAGAGGGTCCTTCTTCACTTTCTTGGCCAAGCATGGCTCCCCTCCAGCTGCCTTCCTCCTCTTCGGGGTGGCCTTTTTCTTCTGTTCACCCTTCTCGCCCTGGCCGAGGAAGAGGGACTTGTAGAAGGCGGTTGACTGGTCGCCCATCTCTAAAAAAGGAAGAAAATACCAATGTAAGTCCAAAAGGAAACTTATACTAAAACTTGAAAAGCAACTTACTCTCGACATGGGCTTCATAAGTGAGCTCCCCCCGAAGGAGCATCACCAGCCATGACTTCTTCCCGTCGATGGCAGGAGCTGGCATGCCAAGATCGATTTTGTGCTCCTTAAGCACCCCTAGTTCTTGAATAACCTTTTCGGTCATAAGGTTCCACCTGATAGGGAAAGGGTAGAAGGAGCGTGGTGGGACCTCGGCATCCCAATCGGCGACAGCTCAGATACGACTACCGAAATCCTCAAACTTCACTGCTAACTAAGGAGTTAGCAACTTCTTGGGATCAACAACGTCCATCTCCAGTGTCCCCCATGCCCACCTAGTCGGCACGTATGACCACGCCTCTGTCACCTTCAGGAAGAAGAACTTCCTTTGCCACCCTCGCTAGCTGTCTTTAGTGTCGAAGGTGAACATATATTTTTTGCTCCCAGATCCCCGAGGTAGTATGAAATAAAAGCCACCTGATACGATCAAAGAAGGCACAACCAAAAATGGAAAGGATACATTGAAGATAACTAGTGGATCATTGACAAGGAAGAAGGCTAAGGAGCTCACTAGTGCAGTTCAAGCTCGGATGTTGACAGATTGGCGATGTTCTGGTGGAAAAATCATATCCTGAGCTAAAAATATCCGAATTGAGTGATTCTTGATTCATTTGAAAGCTAACATCTAGAGATACAGATCATATGAAGACCATGAATCCCAGTTTTCACGTTAAGGAGGTCCAATTCAGCTGCAAAGTTGCGATTTGCGAGTTATCGCTGGTTCAGAAGCAGTTGTGGTATTTTGGTCATATCTTTGGCTTCAGATATCCATTTGGTGTGGTTCAGGTGTCATTTCAAAGCTAAGAAATACATCTACAACTTTCATGCTTTTAATTTTGAGAAATCATGGCTGCATCAAGTTCGAATTTCAGCTTGAAGTTGGAGACACAAGTAAGAACCACCCGAGAAGACTATTTTGGGGTTTTTATGGCCAATCTTGTTTTGTAACGTATTTTATTTTATTTTCCTATTTATTTACATTATTTAGGATGTTATTTAGGCTATGGAAGTGATTCAGGTCCCTTAGGATAAATGGAATTCGCTGCACACCTTAAACATGTGTTAAAAGGGTGTAGGAATCCTAGTTTGACTAGGTTTTCTTGAGTCCTTTGTAACTAGGTTTCCTAGGTAACTTGGGCTGCGAATTTTGCCCAGATTTTTACCCTAGTTTAGGCCTATATAAAGGCACATATTCTGGATGTAAACACACAGATTTATGCCGAAATAATATTGCTCTTTAGAGAGGTTTTCTCTTTGGTTCTTGGCGGACTGCCTTGGTGCACAAGTGTGCTTGTGTTCTTGGAGTTCTATACTTCTCGTTTCTAGTCACAGGTTGATTAGGGGTGGGGGTCTTCAAATCCAGTCTCTTTGATGTCTTGTGGAGCTTGAAAAACATCTTGGGTGCGTTTCATGGTCTTTATACCATCGGGGTTCGCATCACCACCTTTCAGGACTAGGTAGAGCTTGTAATACTGCATGAAGATAACAATGTAGGGCTCCACCTTGAAACCCCACACATGTAGAGAAGGGCATTGAAGTAGGAATAGGAATTGTGAGGAAGTTGATATACGGCTATACCATGGAATTGGCAAAAGTCGTAAATCATCTTCGGTGGGGGGAACCGAAGTCCAGCCTTTAGTTAGGCTCGAAAAATGGTAACCTCATCCGATTGGTTCATGAAGCTGAAAAGCCTGGGACGGGGCAGCCTAATAACAGCATAAGAAGGAAGAAAAAACTTAGTTTTCCACTTCGTTAGCTTCTCCGAAGTGGTACAACATGGGTGAGACATGAGAGGAAGCTAGCTCTCGGGAGTAGTTTGGACGGACATGATTGGGACTGGGGAAGACATGTTTGGCTAAAAGAAATGGCTCAAGGAAAGAATGCTAAGGGACTTCAGGAAAAAGAAAACAACTTTCGACTCTAGAAAAAATGGAAATAGCAGAAACCGAGGGGACTTTGGAAGGGAAACCCACCAAAACATTTTCCGAAGTCAGGGTTAGTAGACGTTGTCGTAAAAAGTCACTAGAAATCGCTCCGCCGCTGGCACCGCCGCAAAAGAGAAGGAAGAGCTTGAGAACAGACGAGAGCAGGACGGAAGCAAAGGAAAATAAATAAGGGCCATGAAGGGAAGGAGAGTTTATGTAGGCCGAAGGAGGTAGACAAATCATTGCCACAGTTGCCCCTCGAAGGCGAATCGTCGCCATAATTAACTACTGAAGGCGAAGAGATGCAACTGTTATAACCGATGCCACTATTACCCAATAGCCGCATGACATGTGTCATCTAGCACAAGTGATGAGGGCGCGGCTCCAGACAACACGGATGCCTAGGCAGGCTCATCCGAAGAGGCATGCCAAATTAATCATGACATAATGGTTCGCTGACACGTGGCAGAAAATTTGAGAGGAGGAACACAAGCACCGAGAAAAAGCCAAGGGCCTAGCTAAGAGATGAGGAGTAGCACCTACAACCTTCCTCATTTGGGAAGGCACACCCTCAAAGAACGAAGTGTCCCTTGCCCAAGAGAACTGGAAGCCTTCATAAGTGGGCCCTACAAAGCACTCTTAGAATCTACATGCCGAAGAAGTCACTTCAACTTTTTGAGGGGGGGCATGTGATGGCGAAAGGGCTATCACTTTTCGGAAAGGCGAGCTCTAACAGAGCATCACCCTCAGTAAGGGAGAGCATCGCCCTCGAGAAATACGAGCACCAACCTTAGTAAGATAGGGTCTGACCTCCTGACCCCCCCGACCTCAGTGATCCATCATCACCTTCGGGGAGTGATAGTATTAACTATGGGAAGACGGTGTTCTACCCGCCCTTGGTAAGATGGCCGAACCAACATCGGGAGAAGTAGACTCACCATCCTCAGAAGAGGAGAACATCCTCTAAAAAGAGTTCCCCGTGCCGAGGGGACTCACGAATAACTGAAGCAACCTCGGTAAGAAGCTCTCCCATCTCGAAGAGGTCTCTTTCACCGAAGAGGCCTCAAGGATACGACAAAAATGGTTAAGGAGCCTTTGACACGCCGCCCTCGTCTATGTCCTCACATGCAGACCTCCCGCGGCCCTAACTCCTAACCAAGACGGCCTATGGCCGCCTACAGGTCCCTGTTTCCAAAGGTACGGACTGCATCCAATCGAACACGTGTCATGATCTGAGCAGGCTGTGTCGAGCAGGCTTTTCTTGACACCTCCCTATAAATACTTGGGAAATGACCTTGGTAAGAGGAGGGCACTACTCTCAACCCATTATTCTCTATCTAGTTAAAAATTGACTTGGGTGTCGGAGGCTCCTCCCCCGGAAAAACATTCCGGGGATCTCTTTACCTCCGTTCTTTGAATCTTTCAGGCAGCCACCCCTTCCGGAACCCCCTTTTTGCAGATACCCTCTTCGCCAAAAGTCCTTGTTGCAGGCCACTATGTCATACAACGAGGATGCGAACGAGTATCAACAGGCTCTTTCCCTGGCCTTCCAGTTGTTTTTCTTGCCTAGCATATTCTAGGACTTGTGCCTAACCTCTAGTCAGGGCCTGAATGCCAACAACCAATTGAGCAATGGCCGCTTGCATACTTGCCATCATATTTTCCGTTCTATCTTAGCCATCATTACTAGGCCCAGCCATATTGGGCCTAACAGGCTCAGTAGCCATAACTTGCATTTTTGGTCCAAAACCAGTTTGCTCGTCACCTAATCGGGTATTTCTATTCATTTTTTTCCATGTTACAGGTTCTCATCCTGTACAGAACAACAAGTGAGAAAGACATACGCTCAATATTAGTAAGTAGACACCATAGTGGACTTAACCTATATGGGAAGAATTCTATATTATAACCAATCCATAGACCAAAATTTTTGGTCTTAAGAGCAACAGCCTCTGATACCAAGTTGTCATGCCCAACTTAGCCCCTAGCCTATGCTTGCGCCCAATTATCTAATAATGCAGTAGAATTTATAAATGGGTGTTTATTCGATTCAAGCATATGGCCATGTTCCTAGGACATTATCAGTACTAGCTCATTAGTTACTTAATTAAGGTCCATTTGCATGCTCTAAAAAATAAGCTAGTACTTGTGTGGAACTTGTGTACTCATTTCAAGCTTGTTATCAAACATAGCCAAGTAAACGCATGCCAACCAAATCACCAAATCACGTTTTGAAAACTTGTTTTACATGCTCATGTTTACTCGATAATCATCTTCTAAACTACCAAATAAGGCTGAAACATGCATGATTTCATATGGCTTACAATTAAAATCATGCATATTTATCAACTTTTATCTTAGGCCCAAAATTATGTATAACTCCCAAATGTCCATCATACAAGTCAGAAACACATAACATGGCCGAATATACTTAGATTCATTGTTAACATGCCTTTTTACTTAAGTACTAAAAAATCTCCAGAAATACTTAAAAACATAGGTTTGGTTTTTAAAGCAAATCAAACACAAAGCACAAGAATAATCATGGCAAGCACACACATAGAGCCTTAGAACACAGTCCACCTTAAGGCTTTGTCCCCACGACTTTAGACTCCAAGTTCTGCACATAAAGTCCACACCTAGTTAGCTTGTTTCACAAGTAACCCAAAACACATAGAATACTTAGAATATTGAGCAAACACATGTGTACACAAAAAAATTTTTACCAACAGAAAGAGCATAAACTACTCTTGATCTTAGTTCCATTCTAGCGCTCCTTTTCCTACATTTAGTAGAGAAGGGCATGAGTAAAACTTAGTAAGGATTTCGTATAGCTCATAAAGCCTAACATAGCACAAGTATGTCTAGCCAAAATATAATCCAAGCTCCTACAAAGTAAATACTGAGACAAGCAAAACAAAAGATATATGCATAAAATAATAATCAGGGTCAGCAAGCACAACCAAACATAGAACCACACAAACACACATACCACTTAACACCATATTCACATGAAGGGCGGAGCAACCATGAGCATATTTTCTTTAATTTTAGTTAACCATTTATTAGTCTGCATTAATCTGAGATCTCTTTATGCTTGGGAATTGAGTTGGTTAACTTAAATCCTAGCCGTAATACCTGCACGGCGCTAGTTGCCAAAGCAACAAAACATAGCCCTCTATAGCACCTTAGGATCATATGGAATTCTTTATCCATCACCTAAGGGCATTGAATACTCAAGGAGTATAAGAATCCTTACCAAAACCTTTTGCTACTCTTATTGCCCGAAAGCTTTTAGAAGCTTAGCTCTTTCTTTTTCCTTGGTTGTTGTAACTAGAACTTGTGTCCTAGCTTAAGATCCTATAAGGTTAGAAAGTTAGCAAGCCATATTCTTGCTTGACATAACCTAAAAACATGGAAACACCAAGAACACTTGGTAGAACATATAATACCTCAACCAAAGGAAGTATGGTCGAATCCTTTGGCTTGAATCTTTCAAACTCCTGCTCTTCTTTCCTTGAATCCACCACTTGATGCCTTGCCTTGGAAGCCCTTAGAACCTTATTCCCAATGAGAAAGCTTGCCTCACACTCAAGAATTCCAAGAACAATACATGGCCAAAACTCTTCCTAATTGATGACTTCCGAAAACATCTCTTTTCTTCAATCTGCTTCTTGATTCTTGTTCAGGGTGTTCTTAAGAGTTTGTAGACATCAAGAACACTTGGTATAAGATCTAGGATGCTCAAGAATCATCCTTGGCTGAATTTAGAAGGAAGAAGAAGTTTGGAAAATTATTTTAGAGTTTAAGGCAAAATTTGAGAAAGAAAATGAAGGAGTCTTAATGAGAGATTGTAGAGAGAGATGGAAAAGAGTGAAATGGGGAAATTGGAGTGTTTTTGGGCATGTAATGGTCATCCATATGGTGGGGAAAGTAAGGGAAATCATGTGATTCACATGGGGTGTGTGGTAGACAAAGTGGGAGACAAATTGGAACACTTTGGTGAAAGTTGGGAGAAATTATCAAAAGTGGGGGACAAGTAGGTGAAGGAAAGAATCCTAAGTGATAAGTTGGTGGGGAGGTGGATTTAAATAACAGAAAATGGAGGAAGGTGGTAGCCATGGAATCCAATGCCTTTAAAATTTGGTAATCCCCCCCTTAGTCCCTTAATTCCTCGCATTTGGGCAATTGAGCCCAACTACCAAAAGTCCACTTTGTCAAATTGAGTCCCTCACCTTAAATTTTCATCATTTTACTTGGCCTAAGCCAATTTTAAATTTTGAGAGTGTCCAACATTCATCATACTCCCTCGTCTCACTTAATTTAGTGTCTCCCAAACTCAATGAGCTTAATTCCCTATTTAGGAAAAATTCTTAAGCCCTAAATCCTTATAGCCCGAGGCTTAATTACTTAGTATTTTGTGGGCATTACAGTTACAATTCTCACTCCCTAGTTTATGTTGTGCAGATTCGATAACCGCTGAGGGTTGTAATGGTTGTTTGCTTTTACAGGGACTTAGGTTTGAGAATCTTTATGATTCTAGTTTTATTAGCTACTTGGTGGTAAAGCAGCAATTCTAACTGTAGTTTTTCTTCACCATAGTGGCTAGTTGAGCACGTGGAGGACTTGTTAAGGCTCACCACCTAGATTGCATCTAAGGTAGGAGTTAGATTAAAAAATATCAATAGGACAACCTTGTGTATATTGTATGCGCTAGTTGCCTGTTATGTTTATGGATGGAGTCCTAGACTCTAGGGTTGCTCTTGGGTGAGGGCATTAGTCTACTTTATGTATGAATGGTCCCACACAGTTGTTATGTGTAGTAAATTCATATCAATGTTGATTTTGTATACATTGGCTTTTTGAGCCTGTTTCCTATTAAAATAGTTGGCCAAGTGAATGTTTTTATGATTTGCTTTAGCTTAAGTGAAAGCATAAAGAGCATGAATCTTGCATATTGTAGGTTAATCAACTAGTATGATGTAGTTTTAAACCACACACATATATAAGTAGCTAATAGCAACCACCGTGAGACTTGTTCTCATAGGCTTCCTAGGCAGGGCCAAGGGCGGCCATGTCAGCCAAATTGTCAGTAAATGGGTTAAGTAGTTTTTTAGTTCTTTTTAAGCCTTTTGACAATCTTTATTCCAAGGAATTTCCTCGAGGCCAAGGCCACCTTCATTTTTCGCTAATTTGGTGAGCGTTTTAAAGAATGGTCGGCATTGATCTCCATATTTGGAGATGAATCAGCTAAGGGCCGTAATTCACCCTGTTAGCTTCTGCACGTCCTTGGTAGTTGTGGGAGTTCAGAATCCCAGTAAAGCCTTAACCTTTTCTGGATTGGCATTGATAACTCTTTTGGATACCATAAACATGAGGAATTTGCCAACAGTCACCCCAAACACACACTTTTTGGGGTTAAGATGGATTCTAAACTTTTTTAGTTAGTGAAATGTTTCTGCCAAGTCTATGATATGGCTACTGGGTATTTTTCTCTTAACTATCATATCATCGATGTACACATCCATATTTATCCTAATTTAGGAACTGAACGCCCTGTTCATCAGCCTTTGATATGTGGCTCTTGCATTTTTAAGACCGAAATGCATTCTGACATAACAGCAGGTTCTAACCTCGATAATGCAGGCATTTTTTTCCTCATCTTCGGGATCCATCCAAATCTAGTGGTATCCACTAAAAGCGTTGAGGAAGCTTGGTAGACCATATTCAGTAGTGGAGTCTACCAATTGGTTTATTGACGGCAGAGGATACGAGTCCTTTGGACATGCATCATTAATATTTCAAAGGTCGATGTACATTCAGAGTTTATCACTCCCATCCTTTTTGGAAACAACAACATTGCTAAACCGTTAAGGGTACTTGACCTCCCTTATTATGCTTGCTTCTGTTAGTCATTGCACTTCGATTTTAAGGAAATTGTTCTTATGTGCTGAAAGGCTATGCTTTTTCTGTCAAATGGGCTTTGCCTCTCGACGTACTTTAAGGTTATGTTGAATTATACCCGGCCCTACTCCGGGCATATCCTTCGAAGAGTAAGCAACTAGATCTTTGTTCATTAATAGAAGGGATACAAGTTTTTCCTTATCAACTTTGGCCAATTTTTTCCCTATTCGGGTACTTCGGCTAGGGACAAGTTCTACGTCCTCTATTTCTATTTTTTCAAGATCACTCCTTTCCATTTTTTTTGCATCTTCAGTAGTCACGCTATTCTTTACCAAATTCTGTGTATGAACTTTTGCCAAATTCTATCTTGCTTTGACAAACACTTTCCTTACTTCGGCTTGATCAAAGAATTTTTCTACTTCACCCTCCATTGCCTCAAATGTGATAGTCAGATTTTTCATGTCTCGTCGAATGTGAAGGTTGCCTTGCATCTATCTTTTGAGGATGGCATTATATAAAGATGGGACATCTATGATGATGAACCTTGTCATAGTAGAAGAAAAGAATTCTTCCTTGGTTTGGCCCTCTAGCGTCCAAAATGCACCTAACCTAGTTTCACCATCATAACTTGTAGCCAAAGCTAGATGATAACCACAAATGTTGGTTAGCACTAGCTACCCTAGTGTTGGGTTTTGGGAGCCAAACAGCACAGCGGAATTTAACCGAAACCCTCCAGGATCCAAGTGAAACGGGGTAAACCGGGTGTTCAAAAATTTTCATACCTAATTTTCGGTTGAGATCTCTCACTCAACTGTAGAGTCGAATCACATAACCTGAACAGTTGACGCGTTCAAGTTCTCTATGGTATCCACACGAGCCTTTCGGGATCACCACGCTTCCACCACGTCCCTGCAGATGCGTTTCTCTTGCGCTCACAGTGCTAGCTTCCGTCCCCCAAGGAATTGCAAGAGAAGAGTGCGACTGTCCTTTTGGGAGGCTAGGGCAAGGAGACCTGCGAATTTCTCACTTAAAAGTTGTATTTATAGTGAGACTCAACTTCCAGGCCTAATGGGTTTCAAAGCCCTAATCCAATTAGGATTTAATTTCGGGCTTAATAATGGCTCAACTCTTGGGCCCATTATTAATATGAAATTAAAGTGAAACCATAACCCAAATAATTAGCCCATGCACTCTAATGATCCAAATTGCTCTATGTGTGCGACCCAATAGGCTCTTATCACGTTGGCAATGATCATAAATCACATTTATGATCATAAGCAATGAGCGGTGTCTAGCAACACATCATTGCTACCCAAGTGACAAGATTGTCGATGATTCGACTATACCTTTATGATCATCACCGATATATGCCATTTTCCCTTTGTCCAAGATATCAAGACTAAGCACGAGACATGGAATGTGTCACTCTCGTATAGCCCAATCTTTGGTTTCTTGATTACCGAGTAGACTAACTTAAACTGATGACATTGATATCGCATATCAACTCATCCGAGCATGGCCATGCATTTTCTAAGTCTCACTCTATCAAGGGGCCCGAAGATATCGCTCCCGTTACATAGGAGGGACAAATCCCATCTTGATCATACAAATCCCTCCGCATGATATGTGACATACCCAATGACCTCCTTCAAGTTCACTCAGTTACGAGCAACAAAGGAAAGTATCAAAGTATGTGACTCACATGTAGGGAACCTTGATGATCTTAGGTCGAAGGACTACATATACCCTGATCACTATGAGAATCACTTATGACACTCATATAACGATCCATGTAGTGTTCTCATGGTGGGTCGGTCCAGTACATAAGTTCTCCAACTTGTACCCATATGTAGACTACATATCTCATATTAGTCTCCACATATGCTAGTCGTTATGTATTATTGCAACCCGCTCCACAATAATACTAGACCAGGGACTTTTAAGAATATCATTATTCTAGGGTTACAATTATGTTTGTTAAGTTACGCAGGAACAAAACAACAAACATAATTGCTGGATTAATGCCTTAATAAAATATCATGACTCAATGTGCAAAAATACAATCATATCATGATTGGCTTTTGGGCACGACACTAACACCTAGCACGTGGATCACAACTTAGATCTTAGTCCTTAGCCTCTAATGTCTATGAACTAGGCTCTAATACCAAACCAACATGGCCCCTCATAGCCCTGCCCAGGAAGCCAACAAGAACAAGTCTCATGTTGGTTGCAATTGGCTAATTAGTTATGTACACCTTGATCTAAACTTCATGCCACTAGTTATTTAACCTAAGAATGCAATTATGCATGCAAGAGTTGCTTTGACTTGAGCAAGTATAAAATCGTAAAACATTTATGTAGCCTAGGCAATTCTATAAAAACCAATGTTCAGATAGTCAAAGCATACAAAACGTTTATAGCATCAACATGCATCCTACACATAATTAACCATGTGTGGGCATTTAAACAATCATGGACTATGCCTACACCCAAAGGCAACCATAGAGTCCATAATGATGCCCAGTGGCATCTTCATTGTGCGACATGCTGGCCTAAAGGGGAGACTTCTGATGAGAAGAAATCTACAAGATTTTGAAGAATGTGGGTTAGTAGCTATCTGGAGTGTATTTTTAAGGGAGAAGCCTCTAACGCCCAAGTCAGTACACAGGAGATAAGTTTCTTGAGAGCAATGAGTAAGGAAGAGAGAAAGTCCTATTGTTCTTACCAAGGAGCCTCCCAAGTACTTATAAGAGGGTGGAGGGAAGAGGCCATTTTGCACAGCATATCCAGATCGTGACACGTGTTCGGCTAGATCTGGTCTGTACCTTCAGAGGTAGGTATCTCCAACTAGCCGTAGGTAGTTCCGCCCAGAGGGTAGGGGCATGTGCAAGGCCTCTTTGTCAGAGGTTCCTTAACCATATTAATTGTTTCTTCATATGGCCCCTTCGAAGGTGTGAGACCCCTTTGGGCATAATTTATCCCCGAGGGCTACTGGGGAAGGCCCTTTGAAATAGCGAACAATCTTCAGGAGATTTTTCCTCTGCCGATGATGGCATGTTTATTTTTTTGAGGTTGGTAGCTTCACAAATTAGAAGGTGACAAGGACCCCTTTTTTCCTGAAGTTGGTCATATAACTTTCTGACGGTGCTATGGAGAATCCCCCGAGGTTGGGGCAATGGTGCTTCCAAGGGTGGTGTCAAGCTAGCAAATTAGGAGGCCTCGTGGATGATAGCCTTTCAGCTATCACATGCCCCCCTCGGAGAAGCCAAAGTTGTATCTTCAGGATTGATCATTTAGGAGTATGTAATAAATAGCTGAAGTTGTCCCTTGGCCGAAAGAACTTACTCTTGCTAGCTTCTCGGGCCAACGGCCCACTTTTTCACCAAAGTTGCATTCTTGGCATTATCCAAGGCTCTTTACTGCATTTTTTTTTACCAGTTTTGAGCCCTTAATGAGGATATCACTTTGAACAAGTTTCTTACTTTTTGGTGAGGTCACACCTTCAGAAATTAAGGAGCTATTTCATGTCCTCAGACTAAATTCTCCATCTAACCAAAGTTACATCTTCAGAAATGAGGAGCTATAATCTCCTCAATGTTTTTCATTCCTGCCTTCTGCTCAGTGAACCGTCCTATCTTCTAACTAGGTAGTTGTGTCACTTTGGGTTAAGCAATATAGGCCTACTAGTGTTAGAAGGCATGCCCTTGATTCTCGCATCACGTGACACATGTCATTGGATTATAGGTGATCAGTGGCATCCGTTACGTCAGTTCTGTCCCTTCGTTTATGAAGTGTCATTATGGCAACATTTCACCTGCCTCCTTCGGTCTATATAAAGCCTTTTCTCTCTAGGGTTTCCTCACTCTTCTACTTTTATTCTTTTTGCTCTTGGACTCTCTCTCATTCTCCAGCTTTTCTTACGATCGTGCCAGGTGATGCCCAGCGGCATCTTCGTTGGAAGACATGGTGACTTCGGGAGGGACTTCCTGAGACGGAGAACATCTGGTGCAAAGGTTTCCCAGAGGGGTGTGCCAGTAAAACTCATAAAAAAGGGTCAGGAGGTCCCCGGGATCTTTTTTCGGGGAGGAGCCTCCGACGCCCAAGTCAGTGTCCTGAGAGGTGAAAGAAGTGGAGCACTAAAAGGTTTAGTGGCATTGCCTGTTTGTATTTCCTCAGGGGGAGAGGGTCGGATCGGGGATCCCTTTGTCAGGGCTTGTTCCGTGGTATTTATAGGAGTTCCCAACCCGTTCAGATCATGACACGTGTTCGGTCGGATGTTATCTGTGTTTCCGGGCGTAGGGGACAAGTAGCCGTTTGCAGGCTCCTTGAGCCTTGAGCTGAGACAGGTCGTGACAAGACCTGGACGGCGTCGGCATGTCAGACCGCCATTTGGGGCGGCGTGTAACGCCTGTGGGTGACATGTCAGAGGCTCCTTAAATGCTCATGCCATACTCCCGAGGTCCTCTGGGTGAGGTCGTTCTTTGGTACGGATGACCTTCTTCGGTAGTTATGCTTGTAGTTCGGGAAGTCCCCTGGTTCGAGGGTTCCGCCTTTGGGGAAGTTCTCTCCTGCTTGCAATAGTTGGTTCTTTATCCCCGAAGGCGATCGCTTGGTCCCCCGAGGGAGTCGGCGATACCTTTGAAATGCCTAGCGTTTTAGCCAAACTCCCGACTTCATGGTATCTGACTTTGCTCCTTCCGAGGTCAATGATAGTGCCTCTTTCTAATGACGCTAGGCTTCCTGACCATGTTTTCCTCAGGAAGTATGTACTGAGAAAGGCGATAGCCCTTCGGCTATCACAGGCCCCCTTCCGAAAAGCCGAAGTGGGAACTTTGGTTTGTCGGCTTTCGCAGGGCATCCTTCGGGACCTCGGGTGTAATACCTATGCCGAAGATGTACCTTTCGTCCGAAGACATGGGCTGTTCGGTTACGGCCCGTCCTTTGGTGTCTTCGAGGTCACCCACTTCTCTCATTTTGCAGGGCTGCGTAACGTCTCGTCTGGTAACCAGGCGTGTCAATCTGGAGAGGCACGCCCAGGGTCTAGGGATGTCAGAAAGCGTATCCCTCTTTTGGCGTGATGGCTGACACGTGGCAGCTTGTTATTGGCGGGGACTGCGTTGGATACAGCAGGCGCCCCTTTTCATGTGCAATGAGCGGTTATGGCGACTGTTCGTCTTTGTGGAGTACTTTATGATGCCGGTTCGCCTACCCTCCTCGGCCTATATATACCTCTGTTCCGTCATAACCTCCTTTTTCTTCTGCTTTTGCTTTCAACTGCTTTCACGTTTTCTCCTGCTTTTTGCGGCCAAGGAGAGCAAAGAAAAATAAGAGAAAACAGAAAGGGAGAGTAAGAGGAACTATGGAGTCTAGTACAGTGGTCTATGTGTAAAGCTGGAGACTATAGGACTTAATTGCACATAGGAACTGTACTAGGGAAAAACAGACAGAAAATAGAGAAAGGGGATTAAATTGTACACTGAGATGAGTGGCACAATTAAATCTACAAACTCAAAGTTGGCATTTTCGGCCATGCAAGTTTTTATGGTGACTAGTGCAAGACTAGACCAAATTTGGTGGACAACCATGATTACTAGTCAAATCTTGTCTACCACTAAAGTACTATTGACTAGTTACTAGTTAAACTAATTAGGCTTTATTCTAGTTACATGGCCGGTTATGCATGGGTGTTTATGATAGCTTGGTACTTGTGTTTGCTACTTGCTTGGCATTATGGGCCATGTTTGGACTTAAGTGTCCATTTAGACACAAGTTTTAGTGGCGGCATTGTGGACTTGTGAAATGGAAGGCTACCTTGCACCATGCAAATTAATGGAAGGCAAAGTTAGCACTTTAGCCATTAATGTACTTGTATCATTCAGCCGAAACCAAGTCAAAGCCATTTGTTCTATTTTTGGGCTTCCTTTGTTCTTGTCTTGGCCGAGTGCGTTCTTGAGAGCTCATCCAAGATTTTCTCTTGAACTCAAGACATCTTGAAGGCATTAGAGAATTCAAGCTTGAAGAAGGTTGTTTCGGCCTTTGCTTGCTTGGAATCAAGCTTGTTCTTGGAGATTCAAGGAAGGCCGAGCCTATTTCGAGCTAGGGTTAAGGTAATCCTTGATAATTCCCTTGAATCCATGGAATTTTCTTCCATGAACAAGGATATTGAGTGCTCAAACGTTGTTAAGTTAAGTGAATTGAGCATTTTAGATGTTATTGTGGAAACCTAGCTATGGCCGAAAGGATTAATTGTTAGAACTTGATGTTCTTTGTTGCGTAAATGGAAATTAGTCCATGATTAAGGCTAATTGGTACCTATGTGATCTTATACTAGGTTGTTTTGAGCAAGTAACATCAATGTGTGCAAGTTAGCATTTGGCCGAAAGGTTCATTTTTGAGGTAATTCATGTTCTTCTTTTGATTACATGGCATTGATGCCATGGGCATTGGTTAATGATGATTTGGTGAATGTATGTTGGACTGAATGGGTGAAGAACATTAGTGGTTGGCATTAAGCTTTGTGGCCGAGAGCTTAGAGTAATGTAAATGGGTACTCATTACTTGAATACATGGTATTGGTGCCATGAACAATGAACATTGGTGACTTGGTGTTTGTGTGTGAGCTAATTTAATAAAGAACACTAATGTGTGAATATGGGCATTTTGGCCGAAAGCTTGAATTAGTATATAATGGTGTATTTCACTTAGTTACATGGTAATAATGCCATGAGTGGCGTTCATTTTGATTAGTTGATCATGTAGTGACTTAGAAGGATGGATAGTATAAATATATGGAAGTGGTCATTATGGCCGAAAGCATAAGTTTGTGTATCTTAGTGTTCTTCATGTAAGTCATGGTAGTTTAGTCCATGATTGTGTGTTGTTGATGCCTATGTGTTGTTATGGTAGGCATTGTGGCTGAAGAACACTTGGGCAATTGAAGCTTGGTTGTGACCGAAAGCTCTTGAGGTAGGGTTCACTAACACTTGATGTTGCTTGGTAATGTGCCATGGTTCAAGTGTTTAGAGTGGCTAAGTGATGGTTAAAAATTGCCAAATGACCTTAGTTGCTTGATGGGCTTTAAAGGTTTCACTCGGTTGAAATGTTAATTAGCTAATTGACTAATGTACATGTACTAGAAATGCAAGTAAATGTGGCCTATTTGCTTGGCATTTTGGAGCTCTAAGTGTAAGTAAGTTGTTGTTGGTGAATTGTGTGCATGGTGCACATGGTACATGTATGGTTCTTTATTGCCGAGAGTATTTTAGTGGTGTGTGTGTGTGCGCTGTGTGCTTTGGTGCTTGTAATGTGCTTGCTAACCCCTCTATATTTATATTGTGAATTATGTGCCATGGTTTCTTTGTCTTTGTGTCTGTTTTGCAGGCAAAGCAAAGTAAGGGGAGGTTAAGCTTGAGTGAATACTCAGCTTAACTAAATAGACTCATTTTGAGTTGTATATGTATATAAGTGAATCCTACTGAGTTATACTCACTACCCATCCTTTTATTTCAGGCAAAGGATATTCGGCCTGAGTAGTGCTAAGCTGCTTTGTGTTTGTGCTTAGTGTTTGCTTGCTTAGTTTCCAAGGTATGTGCCAATGTGTGCTTGGCTTATTACTTTTAGGTTCATTACAAGTCTTATTTATTGTTGGCTGAGACTTATGGACTAAGATTGCAGGCTTGTAGAGTGGGAACCTGTCTAGGAGAGCATGGATACTTGGACTTTAGCTCTGATTGTGGTTTTTACCTTTATGACCATGAATATGGCCATAGGCTTGGTGCTGTAGTGTGTACTTCTGTATGGGATTCTCAAGGTTCTGTTTGACCATTAGTAGATATGGTCTAGGTTTGTATGTAAACTTGGCATGAATAGTTGGGGATCATGGCATGTATGTAGCCATGTTTAGTTGCTAGGTAGGCTACCATTCTGGAGTGTATATATATATGTGTAGTCTCTTATGCCTAGACTGATGTTGGTTTTGTTGTGTTTGTATGCCAAGTTATATATGAGCTGATGGATGGCTTATGCTTGCATATGTGTGCTGAATATTATGAGCCAAGGTTTGGCACTTTGATGTGAATAGCATGGGCCTAAGCTTATGAAAATGTGGTGCACTACTAAATATGTGTTTACTCGACCGAGAGCATCATGTACATATCAACTTGTGGTTTTCAAAATCCAAACCAATATTGTGGGCTTCTTGGTTGCCATATAGGTAGTACACTTGATTGCACACCATTTATGCACTTAAAATTGTATTAAGTGTTGCCTTGCTTGGTATGCAAGAAATCAATCAAAACCTTGCTTGTTGTGAAAGTTAGTGGTATTGGGCCTTTCCTTGCTGCAAGTTTATTGGAATTGTTTTAAAAGCCACCTGGGCCACCTCCCAGGCCTCTCAACTTAAGAAAATAAGACTTAAAAGTTGCCATTGCTTGCTTGGCCGAAAGCTAGAAACTTAGTTTTGGAGTTGGGCTTGTGAGTTAATTTAGAAACTTATAGGCCAGGGCCTGAGTGAGGTGTGACACGCAACCTACCAACAAGCTATGTCGGGGCCTGACTCTGAGAAGTGGCTAATGGCCATGAATTCCGAGATGGAATCCATGTATGAAAACCAAGTATGGACTTTGGTTGACCCACCTGAAGGGGTAAAACCCATAAGGTGCAAATGGGTTTTCAAGAAGAAAAATGACATGGATGGTAATGTGATTACCTTTAAGGGACAATTGGTTGCAAAATGTTTTAAGCAAATTCATGGTACTGACTATGATGAAACTTTTTCACCAGTTGCTATGCTTAAATCCATCCGAATTTTGTTTGCTATTGCTGCACATTATGATTATGAGATATGGCAAATGGATGTCAAAACTGCATTCTTAAATGGAAAGCTACTTGTGGATGTGTACATGACACAACCTGAGGGTTTTGTCACTCCTGAGAATGCCAACAAAGTGTGCAAGTTGCAAAGGTCCATTTATGGACTAAAGCAAGCTTCTCGAAGTTGGAATCTTCATTTTGATGATGCAATCAAAGAGTTTGGTTTTATCAAAAATGAAGATGAACCTTGTGTCTACAAGAAGGTTAGTGGGAGAACTATTGTCTTCTTGATGTTGTATGTAGATGACATACTACTCATCCGGAATGACATTCCTGAGCTACAGTCTGTGAAGACTTGGCTAGGGAAATGTTTCTCTATGAAGGACTTGGGTGAAGCAGCCTATATGTTAGGCATCAGGATCTATAGAGATAGATCTAGAAAGCTTCTTGCCCTAAGTCAAAGAACATATATTGACAAGGTGCTAAAGAGGTTTAGCATGCAAGATTCCAAGAAAGGATTCTTGCCCAAGTCACATGGTATCACTCTATCCAGATCTCAGTGTCCAAGTACACCCGAGGAGAGAGAGCGCATGAGTAAGATTCCATATGCCTCAGCAATTGGATCTATCCTGTATGCCATGATATGTACTCATCCCGATGTCTTATATGCTTTGAGCGTGATGAGTAGGTACCAATCAAACCCCTGTGAGAGTCACTAGACAGTTGTGAAGATGAGCTCGTTGTAAGGGGTTACACCGATGCAAGCTTCCAATCCGATAAAGATGATTTTAGATCGCAATCTGGTTATATGTTTTGTATTGGTGGTGGTGCTGTGAGCTGGAGGAGTTCAAAGCAACAGACAATAGCTGACTCTACAACAGAATCTGAGTACATTGCCGCCTCTGATGCTGTGAAGGAGGCAATTTGGATCAAGAAGTTCATCACTGAACTTGGACTGGTTCCAAGCATTGCCAACCCGATAGAGCTCTATTGCGACAACAATGGAGCAATCGCACAGGCTAAGGAACCTCGATCTCACCAGCGATCCAAACACATACTTCGACGGTATCATCTCATTAGGGAGATCATCGAGAGGGGTGATGTAAGGATATGCAGGACTTCAACAGATAGCAACATTGCTAATCCACTGACAAAGCCCCTTACACAGCAAAACCATGATAGCCATTCTAGGCCATCGGTATTAGATACATGGATGATTGGCTTTTAGTGCAAGTAGGAGATTGTTAGTGTTGTGCCCAAAAAGCCAATCATGAGATGATTGTATTTTTGCACATTGAGTCATGATATTTTATTAAGGCATTAATCCAGCAATTATGTTCGTTGTTTTTGTTTCTGCGTAATGTAACAAACATAATTGTAACCCTAGAACAATGATATTCTTAAACGTCCCTGGTCTAGTATTATTGTGGAGCGGGTTGTAATAATACATAACGACTAGCATATGTGGAGACTAATATGAGATATGTAGTCTACATATGGGTACAAGTTGGAGAACATGTGTGCTGGACTGACCCACCATGAGAACACTACATGGATCATTATATGAGTGTCATAAGTGATTCTCATAGTGATCATGGTATATGTAGTCCTTCGACCTATGATCATCAAGGTTCCCTACATGTGAGTCACATACTTTAATACTTTCCTTTGTTGCTCGTAACTAAGTGAACTTGAACGAGGTCATTGGGTATGCCACATATCATGCGGAGGGATTTGTATGATCAAGATGGGATTTGTCCCTCCTATGTAACGGGAGTGATATCTTCGGGCCCCTTGATAGAGTAAGACTTAGAAAAATGCATGGCCATGCTTGGATGAGTTGATATACAATATCAATGTCATCAGTTTAAGTTGATATACATTCCATGTCTTGTGCTTAGTCTTGATATCTTGGACAAAGGGACAATGGCATATATTAGGGATGATCATAAAGGTTTAGTCGAATCATCGACAATCTTGTCACCTGGGTAACAATGATGTGTTGCTAGACACCACTCATTGCTTACGATCATAAATGTGATTTATGATCAATGCCAATGTGGTAAGAGCCTATTGGGTAGCACACATAGAGCTATTTGGATCATTAGAGTGCATGGGCTAATAATTTAGGTTTTGGGTTCACAACAATTTTGTATTAATAATGGGCCCAATAGTTGAGCCATTATTAAGCCTGAACTTAAAGCCGAATTGGATTAGGGCTTTGAAACTCATTAGGCCTGGAAGTTGAGTCTTACTATAAATACAACTTCTAGTGAGAAATTCGCAGGTCTCCTTGCCCTAGCCTTTCAAAAAGGACACTCGCACTCTTCTCTTGCAATTCCTTGGAGGACGTAAGCTAGCACTACGAGCGCAAGAGAAACGCATCTACCGGGACGCGGTGGAAGTGTGGTGATCCCGAGAGGCTCGTGTGGATACCATAGAGTGCTTGAACACGTCAACTGTTCAAGTTTGTGATTCGACTCTACAGTTGAGTGAGAGATCTCAACCGAAAATTAGGTATGAAAAGTTTTGAACACCCGGTTTACCCCGTTTCACTTGGATCCTGGAGGGTTTCGGTTAAATTCCGCTGCGCTATTTGGCTCCCGAAACCCAGCAGCTTCTATTTTTTGCTTCCTCGGGGATCTGGGAGCAAAAAGTATATGTTCACCTTCAGGACCAAGGACAGTTGGTGAAGGTGGCAGAAGAAATTCTTCTTCCTAAAGGTGGACGAGGTGTGGTCATATGTGCCAACCAGGTGGGCCTGGGGAATGCTAGAGACGGATGTCATTGACGCCAAGAAGCTACTAACTCCTGAGTTAATGGTGAGGTTTGAGGATTTCAATGACTATATCTGAGCTGTCGCAAACTGGGACCCTGAGGTCCCTCCAAGCACCTTGTACCCCTTTCTTATCAAGTGGAATCTTACGACTGAAGAGGTCCTTCGGGAGTTGGGGGTAATGAAGTAGCACAAAACCAACCTCAACATGCCGAAGCCTACTATTGACAGTGAAAAGGCATGGCCGGTGATGCTCTTTCAGGGGGAGCTCACATACGAGGGCCTTGTGGAGAGTAAGTTATCTTCCAGATTTTGTTATATGCACTCTTCTGGACTTACACTGATGTCTTTCCCTTTTCGGAGATGGGTGATCAATCTGCTGCCTTCTACAAGTACCTTTTCCTTGGGTAGGCTGAAAAGGGGAAGCAGCAAAGGAAGGAAGCTACCCCGAAGAGGAAAAAGATGACTAGGGGAGGCCCATCTCTACCAAGGAAGAAGTCCAAGGAGAACTCTCTTCCCCCCCTCCCGAAGGCGACGTGGAGGTGCAGGAGCAGACTTTGGTTCACGTTGACCCACCCTCGGAGTCGGCTGTCAACTCAACTCCACGGAGCCCTACTACCGATGCCGATATGTTGGGGACTTCGGTGGGGGCCCATTCCATTAAAGAGCTCAAGGAGTGCCGAAGAACAAAGGTCAAGCACGTCCCTGTCGATGTACAGGAGGTCAGTGACTCTGAGGAGGATGTCGCCGAAGTTCCTCCAGGTTTGTCCCTTAGCCATTTTTCTATGAGTTTGGGATTTTTTGGCATTTTAGATCTTATAGATGTATGGATAAGGGATAATGTGCTTATGGAACTTCGGCGTGATTTTTTAGAACAACAGGCTCCTGCTGCGTGGATGGTAGAGCACGCCCGGAAGTGGCTTTTTTGGGACTCCCACATCCTGAGGGGCAAGCTATTGAGGGAGCCTTTATAGACCTTCACAGAGGACATGAACCTGTTCTCCGAGGACAGCCAGAAAATGGCTCTTCAGATGGTGAAGGGCATCCTCACTAACGCCACCTTCAAGTCCCTTATTGAGGAGTGCCCAAATGAGGAGGTCCTCACCGCGAGGATGTTCGAACATGCTGCCCGGGTAAATTCTGAGCTTTTTGGGACTTAGAAGATTTTTCTAAGCTTTTATAGCCTTCTAACCCTTACTCGAAGTCTTTCTTTTTCACTGCTCTTGGTGTATAGTGGATACTTCAGAGTATAGGCAGCAAAGCAGCCTTTGATCTAATCTCGGACTGAAAAGCGCTTGGAGAGAGCCAAGGTATTTTGTGCCGGCTCGGTTGTTAAGTACACCCAGCTGAACAAGATAGCCAAGGAGGAGGTGGCTAAAGTTCGAGAGCAGTTTTTGGAGAGTCAGGAGGAGCTTTTTCAAGACCTCTCCAAGAAAGTGTTTGACCTCAGGGAGAAGGTTATCATGCTGACTTCGGATAACGAGGCCTACCGAAAAAAGAAGGAAGAAGACTCTGCACTCCTCATGAAGACCCTCACAGACAACGCCGAACTTCAAGCCGAGGTCGACACGCTGAAGAAGGAGAAGAAGAAGAAGAAGATGAAGATGAAGAAGCTAGAGAAGGAAGTTGTTGAGCTGAGGGATGAGCTGAACGATTTGGCTCTCAAGAAGGACAAAGCTCATCAAGCAACCAAGGTTCCGTTCCAAGATGGCTTTTGTTTGGCTCAATACCAAATTCTGGCCAAGTACCCAAACCTCGACGTCTCCTTTTTAGTAGGTCTGGAAATTCCCGAAGGGCCTCCCTGGACATGGTTGAAGATAGGGCACCTCCATCTTCCCTTTGCCCTTCCTCTGACACCGAAGGATGTGACAAAGGAAGTTGGTGGTGAAGTAGATCGAGATGGTGAGGTCCCCAAGGCATCCAGAACCCCCAACAGGCTTTGTTTTTTCTTCTTATTTTTCTTTGTAAACTTCTCCTCATTTTACAAAGACATAAATGAAATTTCTTTTTTCCACCAAAGCTTTTCCTCATTGTACAAAGTCATGAATGAAAATTTGGCTAAGTTCCAGGACATATGTCTCTTATACTATCTTCAGTTCGGAGGGTGAGTTCAACCATTTTCGGTCCAGGTCCCTCGGGAAGATAGTAAGTATCCTTCGTGCCTGTAATCCGGATAACCGCCTTCGGCATATATAGTGCCACTTTCAGCCAATAAATTTTGGCAAAGCTTTGCCTATTTGTATCAACCATGTCTATTTATTGTTCCTTCGGAGGAGATGTATCATTTTTGTGCATAGGCACTTTATACCTTGTTCGGCTAGACTCCTTTGGTGTGACTTTTTTCCTTAGAAATTTTTCTAAGTGTAGAATTTTTTCAAGGCATCTGAATGCCATGTGTTCCTAAGTTCTCAACCTTCGGCATCACTGAGCTTGTAGACTCCTGGCCGAACTTCACCAAGAACCAAATAGGGCCTTTCCCAATTCACCCGAAGTACTCCGTGAGATGGTCTTCGGGGCCCAAACTCAGCCTTTCGAAGGACGAAGTCCCCCTTCCTGAGTCTTTTTCACTTGACATGTGAGTTCACAGTGATAGCTACCATTTGCTGAAAAGCTCTTCTTCTAAGCTCAGCCACTTCTCTGTGTTCATCAATTAGGCCTAGCTTGGTTCTCAACCTAAGGTCGTTCCCCTCTTTGTTGAACACTTGTATCCTTATGGATGGCTAAACCACTTCAATAGGAATAATGGCCTCCGTGCCGAATACGAGAGAGAAAGGCATCTCACCTGTGCCCCTTTGGGGGGTTGTCCGATAGCTCCATAGCACACTAGGAAATTCTCCTGGCCATTTTCCTTTTGCTTCCTTCAATCACTTTTTCAAGCCATCCTTTATGGTTTTGTTTAACACCTCTACCTATCCGTTACTTTGAGGATGAGCTACCGGGGCGAAGTGCATTTTTATCCCGAGGTTGGTAGTGAATTCTTGGAATCCCTTGTCAATAAACTGGGAACCATTATCGGCTACTATCACCCTCGGTATGCTGAATTTGCATATGATGTTCTTCCAGATGAATTTCTGCATGTCCTTCACTGATATGGTTGCCAGAGGCTCTACCTCAATCCACTTAGTGAAGTAATCCACTGTGACTACGCAGAACTTGTTAGTGTTGTGCCCAAAAGCCAGTCATGAGATGATTGTATTTTTGCACATTGAGTCATGATATTTTATTAAGGCATTAATCCAGCAATTATGTTTGTTGTTTTGTTCCTGCGTAACTTAACAAACATAATTGTAACCCTAGAATAATGATATTCTTAAAAGTCCCTGGTCTAGTATTATTGTGGAGCGGGTTGCAATAATACATAACGACTAGCATATGTGGAGACTAATATGAGATATGTAGTCTACATATGGGTACAAGTTGGAGAACTTGTGTACTAGACCGACCCACCATGAGAACACTACATGGATCGTTATATGAGTGTCATAAGTGATTCCCATAGTGATCAGGGTATATGTAGTCCTTCGACCTAAGATCATCAAGGTTCCCTACATGTGAGTCACATACTTTGATACTTTCCTTTGTTGCTCGTAACTGAGTGAACTTGAAGGAGGTCATTGGGTATGTCACATATCATGCGGAGGGATTTGTTTGATCAAGATGGGATTTGTCCCTCCTATGTAACGGGAGCGATATCTTCGGGCCCCTTGATAGAGTGAGACTTAAAAAATGCATGGCCATGCTCGGATGAGTTGATATGCGATATCAATGTCATCAGTTTAAGTTAGTCTACTTGGTAATCAAGAAACCAAAGATTGGTCTAAACGAGAGTGACACATTCCATGTCTCGTGCTTAGTCTTGATATCTTGGACAAAGGGACAATGGCATATATCGATGATGATCAAAAAGGTATAGTCGAATCATCGACAATCTTGTCACTTGGGTAGCAATGATGTGTTGCTAGACACCGCTCATTGCTTATGATCATAAATGTGATTTATGATCATTGCCAACGTGATAAGAGCCTATTGGGTCACACACATAGAGAATTTTGGATCATTAGAGTGCATGGGCTAATTATTTGGGTTATGGTTTCACTTTAATTTCGGGCCCAAAAGTTGAGCCATTATTAAGCCCGAAATTAAATCCTAATTGGATTAGGGCTTTGAAACCTATTAGGCCTGGAAGTTGAGTCTCACTATAAATACAACTTTTAAGTGAGAAATTTGCAGGTCTCCTTGCCCTAGCCTCCAAAAAGGACAGCCGCACTCTTCTCTTGCAATTCCTTGGAGGACGCAAGCTAGCACTGCGAGCGCAAGAGAAACGCATCTACCGGGATGTGGTGGAAGCGTGGTGATCCCGAGAGGCTCGTGTGGATACCATAGAGAGCCCGAACACGTCAACTGTTCAGGTTTTGTGATTCGACTCTACAGTTGGGTGAGAGATCTCAATCGAAAATTAGGTATGAAAATTTTTGAACACCCGGTTTACCCCGTTTCACTTGGATCCTGGAGGGTTTCGGTTAAATTCCGCTGTGCTGTTTGGCTCCTGAAACCCAACAGAACTTACTCCTCTGGGTGCAGTTAGGAGAGGCCCGATGAGGTCAATACCCCATACTATGAAGGGGCAAGGGTAGTTAGCCGGAGTTACCATTTCCGAGGGTAACCGCTAGATGTTAGCGTGTTTTTCGAAATTGTCACATTTCTGGACAAATTGCCTTACGTCCTTCCTTAAGGTGAGCTAGAAGTATCCTTGCCGGAGTAATATTCCTGCCAGAGCGTCAGTTCCTATGTGGGAACCACAGGCCCCCTCATGGACTTCTCTGAGGACTGTCTCGACATCCTCTTCGCTGACACACCTTTATAGTGGACTCATGTACCCTTGTCAATATAACTCCTCCCCGATTAGGAAATATTGTCCAGAACATCTTCACACTTTTGCTGCCTCAAGAGGATCTTTAGGAAGTTTCAAAGTCATAAGATACTTTTTTATGGGATTTTCCACTCTTTCCAAGGTTGCTATGCTCATTATTGCTATTCTCGGGTGACTTAGCACCTCGGTGGACTTTTTTGACTTAGGCCCCAACATAGCTTATCGGTAGGTTGTGGGCTCATCCTGATCTATGAGCGTCACATCACCAGTGTGAGTCATGATAAATCCATATCTCACGGGCTCACGCCAAATCATACCAGACCTACATGGGCTCTATGCTATAGGAACAAACTCTTGAACCACAACATCTTGTGGTGTCTGTTCAGGTTCCATTTCAGGTTCAATGCCCCCTTGTTGTTCTTGAATTTCTTCAAGTTCCACTTTCTTCTCACTGGTTCCTTTAAAGATAAACTCTTTCTTTGGTAAAATACCAGTTCGAGCAACAAACATGTTTTACTCAGATGGATTGTAAAAATAGTAACCCTTTGTTTCTTTGGGATACCAAACAAAATGGGATTTATGAGATTTGGGCCCTAGTTTGTTAGAGGAATCACATTTCACATAAGCGTCACAGCCCCAAATCTTCGTAAAAGACAAAATAGGATGCCTCCCACTCCATATCTCATATGGCATATTTTGAATGAATTTAGATGGAACTCGGTTGAGTGTAAATATAACTGTCTCTAGAACATGTCCCCAGAAGGAGTTTGGAAAGTCAGGTTGACTCATCATAGATCGAACCATGTCTAACAGAGTTCGATTTCTCCTTTCAGATACACCATTCCATTAAGGTGTACCAGGTGGAGTGCGTTATGATACTATACCACAGTCCTTTAGATAGTCAAGGAATTCTTGATCTAAGTACTCTCCACCTCGATCTAATTGAAGTACATTGATACTCTTCACAAGTTGATTCTCTACTTCATTCTTGAATTCTTTGAAATGTTCAAAGGAATCTAACTTGTGTCTCATGAGATACACATAGCCATATCTATTGAAGTGATTAGTAAAGGTAATGAAGTATTGGAAGCCTCCTCTAACATGTGTAGACATAAGGCCACATACATCACTATGTATGAGTCCTAGTAAGCCATTAGCCCTTTCACTTTGCCCTGTGAATGAGGCTTTTGTCATCTTGTGTTAGGACCATCCCTTAGTACTTGGCTTAGGCCAAGAATATAGAGAAAACACCAATTAAAAATGAGGGACTTGATTGAAAATGTGAATGAGGGTGTGTGTGCAAAACCAGTGAAATTTGGGTTCAAAATGCGTATGGAAAACTAGACTATGATGTCTTTGGCGTGAAATAAAGTTGGAGGACTATAATGCACACTTGAACTAGTGATGCAAGTGAAACTACAAGTCATGAATGAGAACTTTCGGCCATGCAAATTTGTATGGGGACTAGTGGAACGTTAGACCAACTTGTGGTGCCTTTTATGGCCGGTCAAGCCTTGTCCCCCACCAAGGATTTAAGCCATCATTTCTTTGGTTTGTTTAATTAGTAATTGTCTTGGTAGTTGGCTGAAACATGCATGTGATAATGGCCATTTTCAGCCATTTTAAATAATGCTCGGCAATGTAGGCCATGAAACAATGTTAATGCCGAAATGAACATGTGTTTTAGTGACTAAAATGAAGCCATGGATCCTTGAAGGGAAAAATTAACCATGCAAACTAGTATAAGGTTAAGTGGAGCATTAAGCCAATTTTTGGACATGTGTCCATGGCCAACTGCCCATGTCTCCCATTAAGGAATTAAATTAGCATTTTCGGTCATGATGAAGGCCATTGTGTGTGTTTTGTTTTGATAGCCGAAACCGAAATGGTTCTTCGTGTTCTTGAATGTTTGCTGCTGAATTGATGGCAAATTATGGTGCAATTGAAGCTTGAGAGCAAGAATCAAGCTTGGTTACTCACTTTCGACATTAGATGACCAAGAAGCTCAAGTTGAAGTTTGGTTTTTAAAGTTACAAGGGGAGGCCGAGACATTCAAGCTAGTTCTTGAAGTATAGATTCATAAATTCACTTGTTTTCTTGGTAATAATCTATGATCAAGTGATTATGATAGCTAATTGAAGGCATTATTGTGCTTAGCAACCTTAGTTTGGAAGAGTGGTTTCGGTTTTGGATGCTTAATTATAACCGAAAGCTTGAGCTTTGTATTTGAGGTAGGAATTCACAAATTTACTTTTTTACTTGGTAAGGATTCCATGAGCAAGTAATTTTGATGGCTAATTCATGAACAGATTATGCTAGGTAATTTCAGTTTGGAAGCTCAAGTTGAACTTGGATGTTCAAGCACTAACCGAGGAGACTCAAGCTTTGTTTAGAAAGGTAGGTTTCACGGATTACTTGTTTGCTTGGTAATGTGCCATGATTCAAGTAGTTAGAGTGACTAAGTGATGGTTAAGTGTGCTAAATGACCTTAGTTACTTGATGGGCATTATGAGGTGATTCGGTTTTTATGAATTGGTTAGCTAATCAAATATGGGCATGTGCTAGAAACTCTAGTGAGTAAGGCGAACTTGCTAGGAGTTGTGAAGAAGTATGTGCAATAGTGCACAAGAACACATGCTTGGGTTTCGTCCGAATGATCATTGTGGTCTGTGTGTGAGTTATGTGCTTGATTGATTATTTGTGTGTGCTAACCAATTGTAGGTAGCTTAATTATGCTTATTATGTCTTGGTTACTATATGTGTATATTGTGTTCTTGTGTTTCAATGTCTTTCTTGCAGGATAAGTAAGCTAGTGGAGGATAAGTCTTGGACTTAACTAAATAGACCAAATATGGTTGGTTGTGAATCCTACTGAGTAATTGTTACTCATTGCCCATATATATTTCTTGTTCAGGAAAGGATATTTAGCTTGAGTAGTTTTGCTTGAGTTGCTAGCTTTTGTGTGCTAGTGGTGCTTTTGTGCTTAAGGTATGTGCCAATGTTGTACTTGGCTTAATTGAATTATTCTTACAAGTCTTATGTTTATGGTATATGCCCAAAACTTATGGTACAAGTTTTGCAGGTTGTGATTAGATTGTGGGACTTGTCTAGCAGAGGAGATGGATGTGTGTTCTTGGGCTCTAGTGTGGTGGTTTGCCTTTATGACTATGAACTTGATCATAGGTTTAGTACTTCAGACTATGGTCATGTATGTAGTCTTTAAGATCTTACTCGGGTACTATAGGTAAACTTGTATGTAACGCATAACTTTGGCTGATTTTGGATAATGGTTACTCTTGGTATGTTGCCAAGTTAGTAGTACTTGTATGTAGGCTACTTTTACTTATATTAGCCTCGGTTGAATTATGGTTTTGTGTAAGTATTTTGGATGCTTGAATGCCAAGTTATGCTATGTTATATGGAAGGATGAGTATTGATGTACAGAATCTCTTGTGTTCTTTACTTACCCAAATATTTATGAACATGAAAATGATTTCCAAAACTTGATGAGATGGGCATCTTTGTTGACATGCATCGGAGTAGCACACTTGATGAGCACACATCCTAGACACTTAACAGATTAAGTGTATGCCTTGCTTGTATTGCAAGTTACAGATTTACAGCCTTGCCTTGAGTTGCAAGTTAGTGGTTGGGCCTTACTTAAGCTGTAAGTAATTGTTCTAAATAACTCACAAGCCTCCTGGGGCACCTCCCAGCTCTCAGCTTAAGAAAATAAGACTTAAAAACTACCTAACCAACAATGGCCAAAATAAAAGGTAGTTAATAACACATGAACATAAGAGGGTTTAAATAACTATTAGGTGTAAATGGTGAGTGGCACTGAGAGAGCACAGGCTAGGGCCTGTGTGGGGTGTGACATCTTGCCCAACAAACATGACTCACATGTCTCATATGATTCAAAATCAAATGAGTCCAAAAGTCCATCTTTATGGAGCTTGGATATGCGGGTCTCATTTATATAGCCCAAGCGACAATGCTAGAGATAGGTCAGGTTTGAATCATTCAATCTAACCTTCTTGGTATTCATATTATAGATTGGATCTTCGAGTTCTAAAACATACAACCCATTGCTAAGTTGAGCACTACCATAAAAGATTTCATTCTAATAAATAGAACAACATTTTCCCTTTATTATAAAAGAAAAACCTTTCATGTCTAAGCAAGAAACAGAAATCAAATTTTTACTAATAATATGCACAAAGTAGCAGTTGTCTAAATCTAAAACTAATCCACTAGGTAAAGTGAGAACATAAGTTTGATAGCCAAAGGGCTATGAGCCTTAAAGAACTCCCAACTGGATGGCTGAGCACTACCCTCGGTGAGTATGTGCGACTAACTTCGAAGAAGAGGTACCTTCATTATCCTTGGAGGGAACACTACCTCATAGTCGAAAGGCGATTGTCCCTGAGATCTCTTGACTAGGTAGCCAGAAACCACCCTCAGTGAAGCTTAGCCTCGACCTCGATGAACACTCATACACCACGCTCGGCAAGGTGACATGACCAACTTCAGGAGAAGGTGTCTTTCACCACCCTCGGATCTACAAACCAACCAACCTCAGGAAAGTTGGTCCACCATCCTCGATGGAGGAGAACATTTCCCGTGGTTAACCCACACTGCCGAAGGGCTTTTCCCAACAGCCCTCTAGCAAAATCTCTACCCGAAGGGCTCTCACAAAGATACAAAAAAAATGGTTAACAAGCCTCTGATAGAGAGACCTCACACACACCCCTGCCCTCTGGTTGGAACGACCTACGGCCAGCTGGAGATACCTATCTTTGAAGGTACAAATCGAATCTGACCGAACACGTGTGACGATCTAAACAGGTTGTGTCAAATGGCCTCTTCCTTGCACCTTCCTATAAATAGTTAAGAAGGACCTTGGTAAGAACAGGACATAGAACTCTCATTATTTTCCCACTCTCTGTTCCTTACTACTACTACTCTCACAAATACTGACTTGGGCGTTGAAGGCTGATCCCCCGGAAACACACTCTAGAGAGCTCCTAACCCTTGTTCTTCTAAGTGTTTTAGACATCTTCATGCCAGAAGTTCTCCCTCCAAGCTAGCATGTCATTCGACAAAGATGCCACTAGGCATCAAAGTCTCTACAACTAAGGCAGCAAGCTTCATTTCAAACACGTAGGTCCACTACACCTCAGGCCAATCTTCTACTCCTACTTAGATCCTGAACATTTGCATAAATGTGAGATCCACATCCAGTATCCAATACCCAAGATGAAGAAGTAGAAAATTTAGCCACTATAACAAAAATACCTTAAGTGGAAGTCTTACTTCCCTTCTCCTTAGCGAGTTCTTCAAGATATAGCTTGTAGTTATGCTTCTAGTGTCTAGGTTGCTTACAATGGAAGCACTCCCCTTCCTTTGCCACAACACCCTTTGGTTTCAGTGCAACTAAAGAAGAATTAGCATTGGACTTTCCTTTAGCTTTATCCTTCTTCTTGTTGGCTTTTCTCTTTCTTTTGCCCTTTTGAACCATCAAAATGGGCTTAGGCTTCTTAAGGTTTTGCTTAGCAGTTCTCAACATGTTGAGTTCAGCGAGGGACTTGTCAAGGTCATTCATGTTGTAGTTCATGATGAACTGACAATAGCTTTTAGGCGATGATTGCAAGACTAAATCAACAACCAACTCTTTTTAAAGAGCAAATCTCAAACTCTCAAGATTCTCAAAGTACCCAATCATCTTGAGCACATTAGGACCCATGGTACTTCCTTTAAACATTTTGCACTGAAAAAATGCCTTAGATTTCTTAAACCTCTCATACCTAGCTTGCTCTTGGAAGAGTATTTTGAGATGTTCGATCCTATCAAACACCCCCATGCTTTCATGTTACTTCTGAAGCTCAGATTCCATGGTAATAAGCATAAGACAAACAACATACAAAGCATCATTAGAATGCCTCTTGTGAGCATCCCTTTCAGGTATTGGAGTAGTGGCAGCAAGCTCATTCAGAATGGGTTGGTCTAGGACATAAGCATTTTTTTCTTTCTTGAGGACTATCCTTAAGTTTCGGTACCATTTGAGAAAGTTGGTCCCATTTAGTTTTTCCTTCTCAACGATCGATGGCAATGAAAGTGTCGATGTGTTTTGTGCCATGGTTATCTACAAGAATAAATATGTAGTGTAAGAGTCATGTCTTTTAATTCATTTAACAAGGACTTTTATTAAATGATACTCCCACTATTTTCCTCAAATAATAACCCTCGATATTATTTTTAAACACCTCAGTGCTAAGGTATTTTAGTGGGCCAAGATCCATATTTCAGCACAACCTGAGTCATCTTTGACTTTTCTCTCAAGTTACAGCTATTTAGGTAGGCAACTCCTTGGCAATTGCATCTTATGCAACTCTTGGATAGTTGGGTGAACAACACTTGTCCAAGCTCATCTCATGAACTTAAGCCCAACCCTATCCCTCTAAGTCCCCAATCCTATTAGGATGGCTTAGTTAAGTCAGACCTAAAGTTAGCAATTTGGATATCATTATTATCCCATCGCACCTTACCAAGATGAACATAGGTGCTTTGCTTTGGCAAGCCCACCCAATGTTGATCAAAGTCTTGGTAAGTGCCAACATTTGGAAGGCATCACATTTAATGACTTAATATTTGTTTGAGCGATTTTTTCTTTTGATGTCACCAATTTGTTATCTTTGGTTCTCTTATATATGCATCACATACAAATATAAAACATGCATCTCATGCTAACAAGAAGGTAAACGTGACATGGTTATAGCCCAAACTATGTGATATTCTCAAGCTAATGAGAATATCATAAAAGCCTAAGAAAAGAAAATGGTCTTCACAAGCTCCTTCTCGTCCTTTCTTGGTTGCCTTTTTGTTGTCACCTCCTTAGACATACCACCTTGGATAACCCCATAATGTACCATTACATCAATAATAGAAACCTCAAGTTACATTCGAGGGGAGTAAGGTGAGAAGAGAATGTACAATGAGAGTAACAAGAAAAGGCATGACTCGCAGGCCGTATTTACAAGTACAACCAATCAAGGGCTATAACCATGCACCATGCTTCAAACATCAATTAGCATATCATGTCAAATCTCATTCAAAAAAAATGCATGGCAATTAACGCACATTGATTAAGCAGTTTTCATATATATGGCGTTTCACATACGATGGTCTTGGTAAGGTGTTTGTTGGTTAAGCAGTGTTACTAAAGTTATATATTCTTGTTTTATTGAATGATTATGGACTAACCTTAATGTGTTACTGCTATGGGCATTACATGTGTTTGTTGATATGTTTGTTGGTGCATATGGATGCCATATTTTTGTGTATGTGTTGTTTTCGTATGTTTTTATGTATTTGGATTTCAAGTGGTACGTTGCCATGGAAGACTTGATATTGAAAGCTCTTACTAAGTTTTTTGCAAAGAGCTTACTCCCCTTTCGGTCCATTTTCAAGAACTCCTAAAAGAGAGCATTCAAAATAATAGTTCTAGTTTGAGTTTTCCTATGAAAGTTTAGCTACATAAATGTCAATATGTAAATTATGAAACTAGAGTATTTCATTATTTTTAGAGCACACTTGATAATTTTAGTGTTGGTACTTTCCGCCTTACGCAACAACTGGCTTTTGAAGTTTCTGGAGTGCATTGTAATTGTAAGGCTCTCTAAGAGCCTAGTGTACTCACACAACTAAGGTAGGACATATGTATGAGGCATATATGCATGTAAATACACTATGGATGGTGTATGGATGATATATGAGGCAACAAAGTGATGTTTGAAGTTGAATGTTCAATTTTGTCCATTTTGCAACTCATTAACTGTTCCAAAGAAAATTATGTTTAATGCTTATGAAATGCCACTAAATTCATAGGAATGACTTTCCCAAGTGTTTAAGATATGTAAGAACCTTGCCATGCTAGTTTTGCACCTAGAAATGAAGTTTATGAAATTTTGTATGGGTATTATGGTCATTAGTTGTATAGATTTGGTACCTCATACTCCAAGAGCAATAAATTACTGTACATGATGTGTTTGGTACGAAATTTTGATCACACTTAGAATACTTCAGCATGAAGAATTTGGCTTTTGAATCATTGGATTTGGTGCTCTGTAGCTAGAGTAATAACCTTTCAAAATGGCTAATTTTGTTGTGCATTGTTCATATGGTCAATTTTACCTAGTTAAGTATAAAATCCATAATTGTAAACTTGTATGGATTTAATGCCTCAAATTCATGTCCCTATGAAGTTTGAATTGTATTAAGGGGTTTAAGACATTTAGGGCATTGGGGAACATGGGTAGAATTTGAGTTGGACATGATGTAAAAGTTTGGAAACGTGAAATGGGCACCAATGGAACCAAGTGTGCATATGATTGCACATGCACTTGGGGATTTTACTCAATTCCCATACTAAGCAGGAATAAAGAAATGATTGTTATCATCATTACTTCCAGATGCAATTTTATGTGAATATGTTTGTGATGGTTGGGCCAATATACATATATTTGCATAAAGACCAAAAAGGCCACTTCAGTAATATACTGAGCATTGTTCTGATGGCCTACAGAACATGCATAGCTCCTGGGAATTGACACATTAAATATGGTCACTGTATTGAAGCTCTCAAAGTGGTAACAGTCTCTAAGTCATTCATCTATCAATTTTTAATTTTTTTGCATTTTAGATTGTGTGGATGAATGGATAAGAGACAATGTAGCAAGGGAGCTGCATCGTGATTTTGCCAAGGAGATGGTCTAAACAGGGTGGATGATGGACCATTGGGTATCCACCCTCTATTCATCAGTAGTAATCTCCTCAACACTTATGTACTATTCTATGTGCTGGTAAAGTTCTCCAACTATTGTTCGCATCTATTTCAAAAGCTTGAAAGCCAAGTTGGAACCTTTCTAAAGACCACTTGTTATTGCAAGGATACAGACCTCATGAGATAAGTCAATAACTTTCAAGGCCTTTTGGTTGAACTTGTTGACATAGTCATGGAGGGACTCATTCTCCATTTGATCTACATTAAATACCTGTGTCACTTTGCTTGCCAAAGGGCAGCTCCAAATCAATTAATGATTAAAAGCCATGGACAACACATGAAAACAAGCAACAAAAGAAGGGGCAAGGTGTTGTACCAAGTAGTACCTGGGCTTGATAATGTTACCTCAAAACTTTTGCATATGGTTGCCCTATCGGCTCCATTCAGCGCCATGTTTTTCTAATATCTAGTTAGATGTGATTGAGAGTCACCTTTTTCATCATACAAGTATAGCAGAAGTACCGTAAAATCTGGCAAGATTGGAGTGTTCCTAATGGCTGAGATGACAAAAGTCTCATCACTGATGGGAGTTTCTAACAAACACGTCCACACTGGTTTTTTTATGGGAATTCTTTACAAATGAGTCCACACTAGCTTTCTCATGATTTGCTCTTCCATTCTATCCATCTTTTCAAACAATTCTTTTAGAATAAGGTCAAGACAGTCATCATTACACCAATAGGGAGAAAAAGATATTCAGCAAGTAGACATTCGCTTCGAGATCATTGGACCTTTCTCCTTACGATTACGTTTCAACCTATAGGCTTATGGACTTTCAACACAAGATTCATTTCATGTGCTACCTTCTGATGTTAGAAGGGAACTTATTGCCAGAGTTCCAAATCCTTCTAGTGAAGGTTTCTTTCTTAAAAGACCTCCAAGGAATATGCTGGGTGAAATGCTGAGCTATTTCTGTCACTCCCCAAACTAGCCCTATGCCAAGCATACCTATCGCTGGCACCCAGGAGTAGCACCAAGGATACCTAGGGCACTAGTGGGATGTGCCCCTAGAATGCCTAAGTAGTCTTTTTTGTGTATCTTGCAATATCAGCTGGGCATCCTGAAGCACCTAGCACTCAGACGTGCCACCCTAGGCACATGAGGATACACTCCAGCAATGCTAGGGTGTGCCCTAGGGCATAGCCAGGGAATTGGGGCATGCACCCCAGGATACATGCTTACCCTAGCATCTAAACAGAACATGCATGCCAAGGCAATCACATGCATGCGTAAACATGTGTGTAGTGCTATAGTTTATTCAAGTTGCGTTCAACCATGCATGACAACCAAGAAGGCCATTCTCATTTGTTTAAAAACACATGTTTACACACAAAGGAGGTTTATCACATGAGTCTTGCTGAGCCTACCTTGGGCCACCCTAGCCATGACCTAGGGCTCGATACACATAATCACATTTTACAACAAAGTACTAACTTTAGAGGCATACTGTCACAAGTCCAGCCTCTAAGTGCCTATAAGTAGCACATCTTAACCAATGAACTTGCCATTTTAAAAAAATCATACCATAGATTATTAGGCAACAAATTAGACAAGTACTCATACATTCTTAACCCAAATACAAAACCTTCGCAAAGCAAAGTCACTCTTCAACACTTTCCCTGAAGAACATGAAAATGTCTCATGTGTTGTTTACATGACTTAGTAAGGAATCACAATAGCGTATAGCCTACACGATTAAGTCCATGACTTATCCTTTCCAAACTCCTACATTGGAGACATTAAAACATGAAAACCACAAGCATATGCATAACGATAGTAACAATTACTCAAAAGGGGTTAGCAAGCACAACCATACAACCAAGCACAAAAGGTACACACGCAATAGACACCAACCACCAAAGTAGCCAACAGGGCCTAGCAAGCATCCACTTAACCTACGTTGCTTGAAATTTTCCAATTTTGCTCAGAGGTTTAAAGGGAGGCCCAAGGAGGTGCTTAGGGTACCTAAGGGTTTAAATATGTCTGGGTTACTCTGAGGCTTCAAGGACTTCTCTAAGTGTTAGTGTTGTGCCCAAATAGCCAATCATGAGATGATTGTATTTTTGCACATTGAGTCATGATATTTTATTTAGGCATTAATCCAGCAATTTTGTTTGTTGTTTTGTTTCTGCATAACGTAATAAACATAATTGTAACCCTAGAATAATGATATTCTTAAACGTTCCTAGTCTAGTATTATTGTGGAGCGGGTTGCAACAATACATAATGACTAGCATATGTGGAGACTAATATGAGATATGTAGTCTACATATGTGATAGCCAAAGGCTATCGCCTCTATCTGGCCGAACTCCCTGCCACAAGAATGGCCACAAGAAACTGGCGCTACCCGAGAAAAGGTGGGATCATACACCTCGGGAGATAGCCGAAGAGCTCCGAGCCCGGCACGCTAGGAAACTTGAGGATACTACTTACCCCCCCGAGGTTGTAACAGATCGCCTTCGGAAAAGAGGCACCAGCTATCGCGGGCCGAACATGATCTCCCCGAAGGCGGAACTCCCTGAAGCTGGGAACCCCCGAACTGAGTGCGTGTTTTCCGAAGAGGCACCGTCCGTACCAAAGGACGACCTCGCCCAGGGACCTCGGGAGTACGGCAGGAGCATTTAAGGAAGCATTTAAGGAAGCCTCTGACACGTCCTTTCACAGACGTCATAAGCCGCCTCAAAAGGCGCTCTGACACGCTGACGCTGTCAAAATCACAACATGGCCCATCTCAGCACAAGGCTCAAGGCAACCTACTACCAGCTATCTGTCCCCTACGCCCAGAAACTCAGAGAACATCCGACCGAACACGTGTCGCGATCTGAACGGGCTAGGCACTCCTATAAATACCAGGAAATAAATACTTGGCAGGAGGCTGGTAGGCAAGAGGTCTGACTCCCAGACTCTGAGAAAACCACCAGGCGAGACTCTTCAGCCCTTTTGTGCTATTTCCTCTGCCTTTTCTCAGCCACCACTGACTTGGGCGTCGGAGGCTCCCCCCCGGAAACACATTCCGGGGGCCTCCTAACCCTTTGTTTCTGGACTTTCAGGCACACTCCCTTGGGCGAACCATCCTCCAGGCGTTCTTCCTCCTAGAAGTCTCTCCACCAGTCATCATGACTCTAAACGATGAGGCCCCCGGCCATCATTTGGCGCCGTCTGTGGGAACCCGCTCTGAGATCGCCGTCGTTGAAACTCGGCGTTCTAAGGACAAGGGGCTCCCAAAGTCCCCGTCCGCGCCTGAGACACAACCGGCTGCTGAGCAAACACTCCCAGAGATTTCTGTGCCCGAGGAAGATCGCCCTCTAGTAATCACTATGAGCTTCCTGAAAGACTTTCAGCATTCGGTCGTGTCTGAAATGACACAGCAGATCGACCGAAGGTGGCCACAGCAAGCACAGGCCCAGAGACCTCCCTCACCAGGACGCCCTCGGGAGAAAAGCCCAAAGTCTACTCATTGCAGTTTGGGAAGCGGAGATCCGCGCGAAGAATCGTCCACAGAAAATACTCCCCTCGGGAAACAGCCTGTGGGGCAGAAGAGGTCTGAGCGACCGAGGGTCTTGCAGCAAAGAAGTTCGCTGCCTGAGGCGAGGTCCCTGTCCCCTCAGTGCCGAACTCGCTCCCCGAAGAGGCGCCGGCAATCTCCCTTCCCTGAAGAAGGGCCTAGTGCCACAGTGCTTATGGAGAGGATATTAGCACGGCTAGATAGGGTGGAGAAACAAGTGGCCAGAAAACCCGTTTGGGCCAGACTCTCGGGAACATTCTGCGAAGATGACTCCCCATTCATTCAGGCCGTTGTTGAGGCAGCCATGCCAGGTGACTTCAGAGTACCTCGGTTGGAGATTTATGATGGCCGTACTGATCCACAGGCCCATCTGACGAAGTACAGACGCAGCATGATAATGCACGGTGCTGACGACGCTACCATGTGCAAGTGCTTCGAAGTCACCCTCACAGGGCCAGCAACTGCATGGTACAATTCATTGCCTTCAGGGACCATTACTGAGTTCCAGGAGTTGTCCACGGCCTTCACGCAGCAATTCATTGGGAGTCGACCTACTGCGAAGATGCCTGTCCAGATGTTCGACATAGAGCAGAGGAACGGAGAAACCATCCGAGACTATGTCGAAAGATTCAATAGGGAAGCTCTGAGCGTCCCAGACTTCCGGCCCGAAATCCGCATTCTTGCCATGACACGGGGCCTTCGGCGAGACTCACAGCTATTCTACGAGTTCTCAAAGGACCCCCCGGAGACCCTCGGAGAATTTTACCGAAGAGCAGAACAGCACATGACCGCCGAGGAACTAAGAATGGCTGGGCCGAAGTCTGATCACCACCGCGCCGAAGGGTCCAATCAACAAGCTCGGCATCCGACCGAACAAGCAGGACGACCTCGGAGGATGCGGGGAAGGAAACCCCAAAGTTTCACACCATTGAGCACTACACGGACCAACATTCTCATGGCGCTGGAAAGGCAAGGGACGCAGATTCGGCGACCAAGGGCCATGACCGCCGATAATAAGAAGAATGCAAAAAAGTTCTGCCAGTTTCATCGCGACCACGGTCATGAGACCGAAGATTGCTTCCAGCTGAAGAAGTACATAGAGTCGCTGATAAAGCAGGGCCAACTTCGGAAATACCTGCGGATGCCATCCCCGAAAGGCAGAAAAGTGGAGGAAGAAAGGGCCGAAGATGAGGACTATGACTCCGACAGGCGGAGAAACCGAAGTCCAAAAAGGCGCCCTCCACCTCCGGCAGGGGTTATCCAAACAATCACCACTGGGCTCCCATCCTCGGAAAGAAAGCGGAAGGCCAGAGAAATTGCAGTCATGGAATATCAAAATCCAGCAAAGAAGCTGGCCCGCAAAAATGGATCCACCATCGTCTTCCCCTACGACGATCCGCTGCTGATCATGGCGAGGATAGGGAACTGGGACGTCAAAAGGGTGCTACTTGATGACGGATCAAATGCGGACGTCCTATTCTCGCAATTACTGCTGAGCTTGGGCATCTCCAGCAGCGAGCGTAAGCTAGTCACCTCGCCCACCTTCGGGGTCGGACCATCCGAACTGCCCATTCTCGGATGGATCGACCTCCCACTGATGATGAGAGGGACTTCGGTAGACGGAGCAGCTGAGTTGTACGCCTCCACAATGGCGAGGTTCATCGTCATGGACGTCCCGTCCTCGTACAACGCCATCCTTGGAAGGCAGACACAGGGAAACCTGCACATTCGCCCTGATGTGAAGTACTTGACTGTCACATTCGCCACCAAGGATGGAGATGCAGAAATCTTCATAGAGCAGGCCGAGGTGAGAAAGGTGTTTGTGAAAGCACGAAAGGCCCCGGCGAGCAACTTCGCACAAACAATGGAGGCAAAGGCTCCAGAAAAAGGCAAAGAAGAAGATCTCGCAAAAGCAGAAATGGAAACAGTAGAACTTATCCCAGGACAATCTACCCGAATAGGGAAGAGCTTGACCGAAGGTGAGAAGGAAAACCTTGTATCCTTTCTGCTGAAAAATAAAGATCTGTTTGCCTACTCGCCGAAAGATATGCCAGGGGTAAACCCTGGCATAATAAAGCATAGCCTCAAAGTAAGCCTGAAAGCAAAACCTGTCCGGCAAAAGAAACGAAGCATCTCGGCCCACAAGAGCAACTTTGTCAAAACTGAGGTCCAGCGTCTGTTAGACGCCGAAGTCATCAGGGAGGTGAAGTACCCCGAATGGTTAAGCAACGTGGTCATTGCCCCAAACGAAGGTAGCAGCAAACTCCGGATGTGCATCGACTTCAGAAACTTGAACGATGCTTGCCCAAAAGACTCATACCCTCTGCCGCCAATAGATCAACTGGTAGATTCAACCGCCGAATATGGGCTCCTTAGTTTCCTAGACGCCTTCTGTGGCTACCATCAAATAAGGATGGACCCCAAAGATGAAGAAGAAACCGCCTTCATCACCGAGGGAGGAACATACTGCTATGTCAGAATGCCCTTCGGGCTAAAAAATGCAGGAGCCACCTACGAAAGGTTGATGAACAAGGTCTTTAAAGACCAAATGGGGAGAAACATGGAGGTGTATGTTGATGATATGATAGTCAAGAGCAAACTGCCTGGCTATCATGTTGCAGACCTAGAGGAAACTTTCCAAAAGCTCAGAGCCTTCGGGATTCGGCTCAATCCTGAAAAGTGCATCTTCGGGGTAACCTCGGGAAAATTCCTTGGGTACATGGTATCCGAAAGAGGCATTGACGCTAATCCCAAGAAGATTAAGGCGCTGCTTGAGTTTCAAACTCCTGCCACAGTCAAAGACGTGCAGAGGCTCACCGGAAGAATAACCTCTCTGAGCAGGTTTATTTCAAGGTACGGAGATAGGTGTCGACCCTTCTTCAAAGTCCTCACAAAGGCAGCAAAAATGGAAGGCGACCTCGGAAGGAATGATCATCCTTGGGACGAAGATTGCCAAAAGGCCTGGGAAGAACTCAAAGTCTACTTGGCTAGCCTGCCGACTCTGCGACAACCTCGGGAGGGAGAGCCCCTCGTTTTGTACCTCGCCGTCACGGAGAAAGCTGTAAGCTCGGTCCTCGTGAAAGAAGAAGGGCCAAAGCAATGGCCAGTCTATTATGTCAGCAAATCCCTGCATGGCGCCGAAGTCAGGTACCCTCTGCTTCAAAAAGCTATATACGCCTTGGTGCTTGCAGGGAGAAGGCTGCGACCATACTTTCAGGCTCACCCCATCATCGTCCGAAGTAGTCTACCACTACGGGATGTTATGAAAAAAGTTGATCATTCGGGAAGGCTCTCCAAGTGGTGCGTAGAGCTTGGCGAACACGAAATCATATATGAACCTCGGATGGCCATAAAAGCTCAAGCACTGGCAGATTTTATTGCCGAAATACCCACCACTAAGGAAAGACATTTGGATCCAAACGGAGGTGAGCCAGAGTGGACCTTGCATGTTGACAGAACCTCGGGATCCGAACACCAGGGAGCTGGAGTAATTATCAGAGGACCCAAAGGCCTAGCAGTAAAGAAGGCTGTCAAGTTCAGCTTCAGCGTCACTAACAATGTGGCTGAGTATGAAGCCCTCGTAGCGGGATTACGCTTGGCCAGAAGGATTGGCGTGAGAAACATAAAGGCTCACAGCGATTCCCAGCTGGTAGTTCGGCAAACGGCAGGAGATTATGGGGCGAAGGACCCAATCTTGGCAAAATACCACAAGCTGGTAGCAAAGCTCATCCAAGAGTTTGACGCCGTACGGATCGAAAATGTACCTCGGCGGAATAACACTGAGGCAGATTGCTTGGTGAAGTCAAAAACATACACCGAGGTGCTAGATCACCAGAGCATCTCAGTGCTGAGCATAGCGACCTCGGGAAAAGGATGGAAAGATCCCATAAAGAGATACCTTGCAGAAAATGTGCTACCCGAAGACCTCGGCGACGCTGCAAGACTGTGAAGACGCTCTGGCCGATTCTTCCTGATTGGCGAAGAGTTATACCGACAGGGATATGCAAACCCGCTGCAAAGATGCGTGGATGAAGAGGATACTGAAATGGTCCTTGAAGAGGTCCACGAAGGCATGTGTGGTTCACATATTGGAACTGATGCCCTCGCGGTGGTGATACTTCGCCAAGGATACTTCTGGCCTACCCTGAGAAAGGATGCAAGGCAGTTCGTCTGAAAATGCGGAAGTTGCCAGAGACATGCGAACATCCAGAGGGCACCCTCGGAAATGGGAACCTCGGCTGACTATCCTTGGCCCTTCGCTGTCTGGGGTATAGACCTTATTGGGCCACTCCCCTCAGCGCCCGGAGGCGTGAAATTCTGTGTGGTAGCAGTAGACTATTTCTCCAAATGGGTCCAGGCAGAACCCCTAGCAACTATCTCGGCAAAAGAAGTGCAAAAGTTTGTATGGAAGAACATAGTATGCAGATTCGGCATACCGAGGGTACTAGTGGCTGATAATGGATCCCAATTCGTAGACAAAGGATTCTAGGAATTTATTAGCGACCTCGGAATAAAGATGCACTTCGCCCCAGTAGCTCACCCCCAAAGCAACGGGCAGGTGGAAGTATCTAATAGGACCATAAAAGATGGCCTAAAAAAGAGACTGGGGGAAGCAAAAGGGAAATGGCCAGGAGAACTCCAAAGCGTATTATGGAGTTACCGAACGACGCCCCGAAGAGCCACAGGGGAGACTCCCTTTTCACTCATCTTCGGTACAGAGGCTATTATCCCAATAGAGATAGTTCAACCTTCAGTACGGGTGCAAGTATTTGATGAAGGTGGAAACAACCTCGGCCTTAGAACCAAGCTCGACCTCATCGGTGAACACAGAGAAATAGCCGAGCTGACAAGAAAAGCTTTTCAGCAAAGAGTGGCCGCGGCTATAAACTTACGGGCTAGGCCAAAAGAAATCAAGAAAGGAGACCTCGTTCTCCGAAAGGCTGACTTTGCGCCCTGAAGGCCATCCCATGGAGTACTTCGCACAAACTGGGAAGGACCTTATCTGGTCCTCGCCGAAGTACGAAAAGGCGTGTACAAACTTGGCGATGCCGAAGGCGAAGAATTGAAAAACACTTGGCATTCAGACGCCTTGAAAAAATTCTACGCCTAAGCTTGAGCAAAGGAATCATACTGTACGAAAAATATTCTAAGTACAGAAGTGTCTTGAGAAAATTTCTTAAGTGCAGAATTGTACAGAATTCCGTGAAGATGCTCGCCACAAGCGCAGATATGACTTTCCGAAGTCCCTTGAGCCATAACGCTCGGGAAAGATGGGAAAATCTTCCAGCGGTACTCGCCATAATAAGCACAAATATGACTTTCCGAAGTCCCTTGAGCCATCACGCTCGGGAAAAATGGAAAACAAAAATTCTCGCAAAAGGTTTCTTAAGTCTCTTGAGCGAACATGCTTGGGACAAGGGGAAATGAAAAATTTTTTGACTAAGGGGTTTCCGAAGTCCTTCGAGCGAATGTGTTCGGGACAAAATGGAAATGCAAAAACCTGCAAAAAGACTTAGTCAAATTTTTCAGACTTTCCAAAAAGCCTCTTGAGCAAACAGGCTCGGCCAAGGGAAAGATCTTTCACAGTTAGTCAAGTTTCTTTGATCGCAGGTTTTTCGAAGTCTCTTGAGCAAATGTGTTCGGGGCAATGGAAATAAAGAAACTTGCAAAAACACTTGGCCAAAAAAGATCTTCATTTACAAGAAAGCTAGCTTACAAAGAAGAAGTGCCCGAAGAAGGAGTACAAAAATAAAGAAGAAAAGGGAAAAGGAGCCCTAAAACAGCCTAAGGGTTCTCGGCGTCCCGAGAGCCACCCGCTTCCCCATCCTTTCCCACCACCTTCGGCGCCGGAAGTGAGGGAGGAAGATTCAGGTGCTCGATTTTTGACCAGGACCACCGAGGCCCCTCGGGAATGTTCAGAGCCTCCAAAAAAGAGAGGTCCAGACCTGGGAACCTCTCAAGAACTTGATGCCGAGCAAGGCAGAATCGGTCCTGGAACGCGACCTTGTTCATTTGGTCAGACTTGTCCTTCTCAACCTCAAGGTCCTCGAGCTCGTCCTGCAGATCCGCAACCTCCTTCTTCAGAGCCTTTATCTTCTTCTTTTCAGACTCCTTCTTCAAAGACTTGACCTCGGCTTGAAGGGCGCTCTTCTCAGACAAGAGCGTGACTATGAGATTGTCACCAGCTGACTTATCTTTGAGAAGGTCTTGGTTTGCAGCAAGCATCCCCGCCACTTGATCGCGGAGGTCAGCTATCTTTAGGGAGGAGTCCTTCTCAAAGTCTTCCTTTTCCTTCCGGAACTCCTCCCGAAGGGCAGCAACTTCCTCCTTCGCAGCATCTGCCAGCTGCTGGTTCTTGGCGGTCAATTCCGAGAACGTGGCTTTCGCCTTTTCTAGGGCCTCTAAGGCCGAAGCTCGGAATGTCGTCTGCCTAGCCACCCGAACTCGGAGAAAGCCGACGTACCCCATCAGCTGCGAAAAGATGAACGCAAGGTCAAAAAGAGCCAAGCACTTAGGAAAAATTGAAGGGAAAAGGGTGTGGAGAGCATACCTGAGCAGCATGCTCGGTGAATTTCGTGGCGAGGGTGTCATCGCTAGGATGAGCCGCCGCAATAGCCTTGAAGGAGGCCTCTGTAAGCACCCCCTTCGCCACTAAGGACAGCTGGTGGGGGTGGCAACAGAAATTCTTTTTCCTGAAGATGGAGGAGGCCTGGTCGTATATTCTGACCAAGTGGGCTCAGGGAAAGTTAGATGTAGACGTCGTTGATCCGAGGTTGTTGCTGACTCCAGAGTTAGCTTCCACTTTCGCAGACTTCGACGGCCGCATTCGGGCTGTCTCTGACTGGGCTCCCGAGGTCGCTCCGCGCGCCCTTTACCTTTTTCCCATCAACTGGAAGTTGATGACCGAAGAGGTCCTTCGGGAGCTAAAGGTGGTGAAGGACCATGAGACTGACCTCGAGATGCCAGCTCCTGCCATCGCTGGGAAGGATTCCTGGTTGGTCAGGCTTCTTAAGGAGGAAATTTCTTTCGAAACGCTTGTCGAAAGTGACTTGTCTTCTACTCCCTTGCTGTTTTTTCCTCGGACTTACACTGATATTTCTCTTCATTTTCAGAGATGGGCGACAGGACTGCCGCGTATTACAAGTCCCTTTTCTCCGGCCAAGTGGAGAAGGGGGATCAGACGAAGAAGGCGGCTTCCCGAAGGCGGAAGTCTACTGGCGCTGGGCCTTCGGGGAAACGGGCAAAGAGAACTGCGCAGGTTCCTCTAGAAGAAATTTCTGAGGAGGCTGCCGAGAAGCCTAGGACAGCCGAGATTCTGGCGTCTGAGGCTGCTGCGGAAGTCCCTGTCGCTACCGAGGTCCCTTCCGCTGACGTCCCTCCCCAGGGCCCTTCTGCGCCGCAGGCCCTTCTAGAGGCCGTGGTAGAGGCTCCTTCTAGTAGGATTCGGCATGAGCCCGAGAGATATGGATTTCTCGTAACTCACACCGGTGATGTGATGCTCATGGATCAGGATGAGCCCACAACCTACCAAGAAGGCATGTCGGGGCCTGACTCTGAGAAGTGCCTAGTGGCCATGAAATCCGAGATGGAATCCATGTATGAAAACCAAGTATGGACTTTGGTTGACCCACCTGAAGGGGTAAAACCCATAGGGTGCAAATGGGTTTTCAAGAAGAAAACTGACATGGATGGTAATGTGATTACCTTTAAGGGACGATTGGTCGCAAAAGGTTTCAAGCAAATTCATGGTATTGACTATGATGAAACTTTTTCACCAGTTGCTATGCTTAAATCCATCCGAATTTTGTTTGCTATTGCTGCACACTATGATTATGAGATATGGCAAATGGATGTCAAAACTGCATTCCTAAATGGAAAACTACTTAAGGATGTGTACTTGACACAACCTGAGGTTTTGTCACTCCTGAGAATGCCAAAAAAGTGTGCAAATTGCAAAGGTCCATTTATGGACTGAAGTAAGCTTCTAGAAGTTGGAATCTTCATTTTGATGATGCAATCAAAGAGTTTGGTTTTATCAAAAATGAAGATGAACCTTGTGTCTACAAAAAGGTTAGTGGGAGCGCTATTGTCTTCTTGGTGTTGTATGTAGATGACATACTACTCATCCGGAATGACATTCCTGAGCTACAGTCTGTGAAGACTTGGCTAGGGAAATGTTTCTCTATGAAAGACTTGGGTGAAGCAGCCTATGTGTTAGGCTTCAGGATCTATAGAGATAGACCTAGAAAGCTTCTTGGCCTAAGTCAAAGTACATATATTGACTAGGTGCTAAAGAGGTTTAGCATGCAAGATTCCAACAAAGGATTCTTGCCAATGTCAAATGGTATCACTCTTTCTAGATCTCAGTGTCCGAGTACGACCGAGGAGAGAGAGCGCATGAGTAAAATTCCATATGCCTCAACAATTGGATCTATCATGTATGCCATGATATGTACTCGTCCCGATGTCTCTTATGCTTTGAGCATGATGAGTAGGTACCAATCGAACCATGGTGAAAGTCACTAGACAGCTGTTAAGAACGTCCTTAAGTACTTACGAAGGACTAAGGATGCATTCTTGGTCTTTGGAGGTGAAGATGAGCTCGTTGTAAGGGGTTACACTGATGCAAGCTTCCAATCTGATAAGGATGATTTTAGATCGCAATATGGTTATGTGTTTTGTATTGGTGGTGGTGCTGTGAGCTGGAAGAGTTCAAAGCAAGAGACAATAGCTGACTCTAGAACAGAATATGAGTACATTGCCGCCTCAGATGTTGCGAAGGAGGCAGTTTGGATCAAAAGTTCATCACTGAACTTGGAGTGGTTCCAAGCATTGTCGACCTGATAGAGCTCTATTGTGACATCAATGGAGCAATCGCACAGGCTAAGGAACCTCGATCTCACCAGCAATCCAAACACATACTCCGACGCTATCATCTCATAAGGGAGATCGTCGAGAGGGGTGATGTAAGGATATGCAGGACTTCGACAAACAGCAACGTTGCAGATCCACTGACAAAGCCCCTTACGCAGCAGAAGCATGATAGCCATTCTAGGTCCATCGGTGTTAGATACATGGATGATTGGCTTTTAGTGCAAGTAGGAGATTGTTAGTGTTGTGCCCAAAAAGCCAATCATGAGATGATTGTATTTTTGCACATTGAGTCATGATATTTTATTTAGGCACTAATCCAGCAATTTTGTTTGTTGTTTTGTTTCTGCGTAGCGTAATAAACATAATTGTAACCCTAGAATAATGCTATTCTTAAACGTCCCTAGTCTAGTATTATTGTGGAGTGGGTTGCAATAATACATAATGACTAGCATATGTGGAGACTAATATGAGATATGTAGTCTACATATGGGTACAAGTTGGAGAACTTGTGTGCTGGACCGACCCACCATGAGAACACTTCATGGATCGTTATATGAGTGTCATTAGTGATTCTCATAGTGATCATGGTATATGTAGTCCTTCGACCTAAGATCATCAAGGTTCCCTACATGTGAGTCACATACTTTGATACTTTCCTTTGTTGCTCGTAACTGAGTGAACTTGAAGGAGGTCATTGGGCATGTCAGATATCACGCGGAGGGATTTGTATGATCAAGATGGGATTTGTCCCTCCTATATAACGGGAGTGATATCTTCGGGCCCCTTCATAAAGTGAGACTTAGAAAATGCATGGCCATGCTCCGATGAGTTGATATACGATATCAAAGTCATCAGTTTAAGTTGGTCTACTCAGTAATCAAGAAACCAAAGATTGGGCTATACGAGAGTGACACATTCCATGTCTCGTGCTTAGTCTTGATATATTGGACAAAGGGACAATGGCATATATCGGTGATGATCATAAAGGTTTAGTCGATTCACCGACAATCTTGTCACTTGGGTAGCAATGATGTGTTGCTAGACACCGCTCATTGCTTATGATCATAAATGTGATTTATGATCATTGCCAACATGGCAAGAGCCTATTGGGTCGCACACATAGAGCTATTTGGATCATTAGAGTGCATGGGCTAATTATTTGGGTTATGGTTTCACTTTAATTTCGTATTAATAATGGGCCAAGGAGTTGAGCCATTATTAAGCCTGAAATTAAATGCTAATTGGATTAGGGTTTTGAAACCCATTAGGCCTGGAAGTTGAGTCTCACTATAAATACAACTTTTAAGTGAGAAATTCATAGGTCTCCTTGCCCTAGCCTCCCAAAAGGACAGCCGTACTCTTCTCTTGAAATTCTTTGGAGGACGTAAGCTAGCACTGCGAGCGCAAGAGAAACACATCTGCCGGGACGTGGTGGAAGCGTGGTGATCCCGAGAAGCTCATGTGGATACGATAGAGACCCTAAACACGTCAACTGTTCAGGTTTTGTGATTCGACTCTACAGTTGAGTGAGAGATCTCAACCAAAAAATTAGGTATGAAATTTTTGAACACCCGGTTTACCCCGTTTCACTTGGATCCTGGAGGGTTTCGGTTAAGTTCTGCTGCGCAGTTTGGCTCCCGAAACCCAACACTGAGACCTAGGAATTTTTCTTGAGTTTTTGTGGTTACTTTGACCATAAACAAGAAAACTAGTGATTCAAGGCCACAATGACATGTCATTAGCTTAGGTGAAAGGTTTAGTACCATCAGTGAACTAGCTGGGCCGTCAGGCTTGAGGTTATGATATGGAAGCTTAGTCCTCCGAGTAGGTCTTTAAGGCCTAGCTTACAATAGTCCCACCATAGTATCCCTATACAACATAAGGGAGTTTCAACTAGTGAATTCTCACTAGTTAGGCTAGTAAGCTATGCTTGCTAGTATGCAAGGCTCTACCTTATAGTTGAAGGACTAAGTTGAGGAAAAGTCCCGAGGAACTGAGACCTACGCTCATAAGTCTAGCATCCAGCTAAAAGAGATCTCAGTAGATTACATATGTTTACATTTATGTTGTCTTTAGTAACTTTTCTTCCAGGTGAAGACCTTTTACTGAAATTCTTGAATTCTCACTCCTTAGTTATGTTGTGCAGATCCTTATGTTGTTAGGTTGAATAACCATTGAGCATTGTCACAGTAGTTTTTTGTTACTAGTATTTCTATTAAGAATCATTCTGATTCTAGTTTACTTTAGCTATTTGTTGGTTAAGTAATAGTGCTAACTGAAGGCCACAGGGTTATTACCCTTCAGAACTCCAAGCTCTAGCAAAGCACCACACTCGGAAAGGACGAGCATCACCTGCTAGAAATACCAGCACCAACCTCGGTAAGACAGGATTTGACCCCCTGACCCCTCAACCTTGGTGATCCCTCATGACCTTCGGGGAATGATAATATTAGCCTCAGGAATACGGCGCTCTGCCACCCTCAGTAAGATGACCCGACCAGCTTCGGGAGAGATAGACTCACCATCCTCGGTAGAAGAGAACATCCTCCGATAGGGGTCCTCCATGCCGAAGGGACTTGCGAATAACTGGAGCAACCTCGGCAGGAAGCCCTCCCACCCTAAAGGGGCCTCTTTCACTAAAGGGGTCTCAAGAAAATGACAAAAGTGGTTAAGGAGCCTCTGAGATGCCATCCTCGCACATGCTCTGACACACCGCCCTCGCACACACTTTGACACACCGCCCTCGTACACGTCCTGACCCGCAGACCTCCCGTGGCCCTGATTTCTGGCCAAGATGGCCTATGGCCGGCTGGAGGTCCCCATTTCCAAAGGTACGGATGGAATCCAACCAAACACGTGTCATTATCTAAGTGGGCGGTGTCAAGCAGGCTTTTCCTGACAAATCCCTCTAAATACTTAGGAAACAACCTTGGTAAAAAATGGGAAGAACGCGAAAAAGACAGAAAAGGCATTCTCTACTCTCTACTGATCATTCTTCATCTGGCTAAATACTGACTTGGGCATCGGAGGCTCCTCCCCCGGAAAAACACTCTGGGGGCCTCCTAATCGTTGTTCTTTGAGTGTTTTAGGTAGTGCGTCATAGCAAATTTCTTCTTCAGACGCTCTTCCTTCACCAGAAGTCTCTTCCAGGTTCACCATGTCACTCAACGAAGATGTCAACGGGCATTATCTGGCGCCATTTGTGGGAAATCACTCTTAGGTGGCCATCGTTGAGACTCGGTGTTCTAAGGAGAAGGGACTCCCGAAGTCCCCGTTCGCGCCAGAAACTCAACCGGCGACCAAATGACCCGCCGCTGGGAGTTCCTTCCCTGAGGATGAATGTCTTTTAGCCATCAAGATGAGTTTTTTGTGTGATTTTCAATGCTCTGTTGTAGCCAAAACGATGCAACAACTGGACCAAAGGTGGTCACAACAGCCTTCAGCGCGAAGGCCACCCTCGCCAATGCCCCGTTGAGAGAAAAGCCCAAAATCAACTCACTGGAGTTTGGGGAGCGGAGACATCCGTCATGAATCCTCGACAGAGAATGTGCCTCCTAGAGTCCGACGTATCGGAGAAACTGGGTCAAAAGGGGCTAGGACTTCCCACCGGTGAAGTTCTTCATCGGAAGAAAGATCACAATCTCCTCGCCGCTGAAGTTATTCCCCGAAGAGGCAGCGTCATTCTTCGTTGCCAGAGGCCACTTGGCAACAAGAAGATCCCAGGGCCACTATCCTCATGGAAAAAATCCTAGAGAGGCTGGAAAAAGTAGAGAGGCAGATCGTCCGAAAGCCAGTATGGTCAAGATTATCTGAGACCTTCACTGGAGAAGAGTCGCCCTTCGTCCAAACGATAGTAGAAGTGCCAATGCCAAGCGACTTTCGAGTCCCCCGCTTGGAAACCTATGATGGATGCAGTGATCCTCAGGCCCACCTAACCAAGTGCAGACGCAGCAAGGTGCTACACGGTGCCGATGATGCCACCCTCTGCAAATGCTTTGAGGTCACCCTCTTCGGTCCAGCGACTACATTGTAGAACTCCCTCACCCCTGGGACAATAATGAGTTTCCAAGAGCTGTCCACAGCATTCACGCAGCAGTTGATTGGCAGTAGGGCGACAGCCAAGATGCCCGTCCAGATTTTCGACATAGCACAGAGAAATGGGGAAACCATTAACGACAACGTCGAAAGATTTAATCGAGAGGCCCTGAGTGTGCCGGACTTTTGTCCTGAAATACGCATCCTCGCCATGATACGGGGACTTTGATGAGACTCACAACTCTTCTATGAGTTCTTGAAAGACCCTCCGGACACCCTTGGCAAGTTCTACCATAGAACGGAACATCACTTGACAGCTGAAGAACTGAGAATGGGAGGATCAAAGCCTAATCATCATCATCCCGAAGGCGAAAACCATCAACCCCGGTACCCAGCCGATGCCGGGGGAAAAACTCAGAAGCAGAAGGGGAAAAGACCCATGTCATTTACTTCCCTAAACAGCTCCCGAACAAACATACTACTGGCCATGGAAAGGCAAGGAAACCCAATCCAGCATTCGAAGGCCATGACTCCCGAAAACAAGAAAAATATGAAGAAGTTTTGCCAATTCCATCAGGATCATGGGCATGACACCGAGGATCGCTTCAAGCTGAGGAAGTACGTCGAGTCCCTAATAAAGCAGGGCCAACTTCGGCACTGCCTGTGGATGCCCTCTCCGAAGGGGAGGAGGGAAGAGGAAAGGAAAGGAGATGACGAATAATATGATTCCGATAGGCGCCAGAATTGAAGTCCCAAAAGACATCCGCCACCTCCGGCTGGAATAATATAGACGATCAGCACCGGACTAACTTTGGCAGAAAGAAAAAGAAAAGCTAGGGAGATCTCGGTAATGGAATTCAGTGACCCATAAAAAAAGCTTGTTCAAAAAAATGGGTCTGCCATAGTATTCCCTCATGATGACCTACTTCTAATCATGGCAAGGATAGGGAGTTGGGATGTCAAAAGAGTACTCCTCGACGATGGGTCTAGCGCTGACATCTTATTCTCATCTGCTGCCGAATTTGGGTATCCCAAAAGGCGATCTCAAGCATGTCACCTCCCCTACCTTCGGAGTAGGTCCATACGAACTCCCTATCCTCAGATGGATTGACCTCCCCCTAATGCTAAGGGGAATGTCACCGCAAAACAAGGAAGATCTTTTTGCTTCTACAATGACAAGGTTCATTATCATAGATGTCCCTTCATCATATAATGCCATCCTTGGGAGGCAAACCTAAGGAAACCTCCACATCTGCCTAGATGTGAAATACTTGACTATCACCTTCGCAACAAAGGATGGAGATGCTGAGATCTTCATCGACCAAGGGGAAGTAAGAAAAGCCTTCGTAAAAGCAAGAAAGGTCCCAGCGAAAAGCTATGCATAGACTTCGGGAGCAAAGATTGTGCTCGCAGGGGAGGCAAAGGGAGAAGAAACAGAAGGCCTCTGAGAAAATAGAAACAAAAGATGTTGAACTTGTCCCAGGCCAAAGTACCCGAACGGGGAAAAAACTGGCCGATGATGACAAGGAAAAACTTGTATATTTCCTGTTAATGAACAAAGATCTGTTTGCCTACTTGCCGAAGGATGTGCCTGGGGTATATCCTCGTATAATCCAACATAGCCTTAAGGTGCACCCAGAGGCAAAGCCTGTCCGACAAAAAAGGTGAAGCCTCTCGGGGCATAAGAACAACTTCGTTAAAATTGAAGTCCAACACCTAATGGAAGCAGGTGTAATCAGGGAAGTCAAATACCCCAAATGGCTTAGTAACGTGGTTATCACCATGAAGGAAGGGAGTGATAAACTCCAAATGTGTGTCGACTTCGGAGACGTGAACGATGCTTGCCCTAAAGATTCATATCCTCTGCCGCCAATAGATTAGTTGGTAGATTCAACCGTCGAGTATGGCCTCCTTAGTTTCCTTGATGCCTTCAGTGGGTATCATCAAACTAAGATGGACCCCTAAGATGAGGAAAAGACCGCCTTCATCACCAAAGTCGGCACATACTGCTATATTAGAATGCCTCGGGCTTAAGAATGCAGGAGCCACGTACCAAAGGTTAATGAACAGGGTCTTCAATTGCCAAATCGGGAGAAACATGGAAGTCTGCGTTAATGATATGATAGTTAAGAGCAAACTGCCTAGAAGTCATATCATGAACCTAGAGGAAACATTCCACCAACTAAGGACCTTCGGAATCTGTCTCAACCCCAAAAAATGCATGTTCGGGGTGAACACAGGTAAGTCCCTCGGATTCATGGTGTCGGAGAGAGGTATCAATGCCAATCCAGAAAAGGTCAAGGCCCTGCTGGGGTTCCAAACTCCCACAATGACCAAGGATGTGCGAAGACTCACCGGGAGAATCACGTCACTCAGCAGATTCATTTCCAGGTATGGGGGCCACTGCCGACTGTTTTTCAAGGTCCTCACTAAGGCAGCAAAAAATAATGGTAATCTCAGAACCGAGATGCATCCTCGGAATGAAGACTGCCAAAAGGCCTTGGAAAAGCTTAAAGCCTACCTAACTCGTCTGCCGACACTTTGGCAGCCACAGGAAGGAAAACCCCTCATACTATACATTGTTGTCATCGAAAAGGCGGTAAGTTTAGTCCTTGTAAAGAAAGAGGGGGTAAAGCAATGGCCAGTATATTATGTCAGCAAGTCCCTGCATGGTGCTGAAGTCAGGTACCCCTTGCTACAAAAGGCTGTTTATACCTTGGTGCTTGCAAGCAGAAGGGTACATCCTTATTTCCAAGGCCACCCCATTATTGTCCGAAGTAACCTGCCTCTTCAAGATATCATGAAGAAGGTAGACCACTTGGGAAGGCTTTCAAAGTGGTGCATCGAGCTTGGCGAGCATGATATCACCTACAAGCCGAGGAAGGTGATAAACGCTCAAGCGTTAGCGGATTTCATTGCTGAGGTACCCATCAATGAAGAAAGTCAATCCAACCTCGGAAGTAATGAACCCGAGAGGACCCTGTTTGTTGATGGGGCCTCCGGTTACAAATATCAAGGAACTGGAGTAATTCTTCACGGTCCCGAAGTCATGGAAGTTATGAAGGCCATCAAATTTGGGTTTAACGTCACCAACAATATGGCAGAATATGAAGCCCTTATAGCAGGTTTACGCTAATAGCCGAAGTGCTATCGCACTGTTTACCCACCGACCATGGAAAAGAGAGAGCCAAACACCTAAGGCACATGACCTCGGTAGCTTGCCAATTCCAACTTCGGGAGCCAGTGCAGCTCCTCCTTTGGGAAGGCGACCTAACCAGCTTCGGGGGAGAAGGACCTATCACCCTCCGAGGGAGAGCAGCCCCTGAAGACGGAGACGCCGAAGTTCCAGCCTAGCTCTGAAAAAAGGCTGCTCACCTCGAAATTGAGACATCAACCAAAGGGACCTCAGTTGTACGGCAAGAGTTATTAAAGAGTCTCTGACACTCCGCTCATATACGTCTCCGACACACCACCTTCAGATATGCTTTGACATGCCATCACAGTCTAATGTCCTATCATGAAGGGCTACGACTCACGGCCCGAGGAGCCTGTAGGTGGCTAGGGGCCCCCACGCCTAGAAGTACGAACACCATCCAACCATACACGTGCCATACACATGTAGTCATCTGAAGGGGTAACCCTCTTCCTTTTATCCAAGGGAAATCATCACAGGAAGGGGGCCTTCTGGCGAGAGAATGGAGAGAGAGGCCGAAAAACACAGGACCCTGAAAGCTCTTCCTTCGCCTGAATGCTCTCCCTTCAGCCCTCAGAAAGACACGCCAGACAAGAGTCCCTTGTGCTTATTACTAAGTATCTCTCCTTCTCAAAGCACTGACTTGGGCGCCGGAGGTTCCCCCCGGAAAACCACCCCGGGGGCCTCCTAACCCTTGTTTTCTGAGTGTTTTAGCCAAGTATCCTTGAAGAATCACTGTTCCGGGCTCTATCCCACACCGGAGGTACCTCCCGTCCCCACCTACCACGGGACCAAGAAGCTGCAGGCTGTCACTTAAGGTGATCCACCTTGGATGTTTTCCTTCTGAACTAACCCTTGCCTCTAGGACCCCTTACTGCCTTCACCACTGCACGCAGTGGAGATGCTGGCTCTGCACCACCGGACTGCATCATCTGGCGCCGTCTGTGGGAAAGCACTCCCAGGTTGCCGAAGTTGAAGCTCAGCATTCTAAGGAGAGGGGACTTCCGAGGTCTCCGTCCGCGCCAGAGGTTCAACGGGCAATCGAATAATGGCAGCAAGGAATTCCCTACCCAAGGGTGAACGCCCTCTGACTATCACCATAGGCTTCCTGTGCAAATTTCCACGCCCTGGGATGGTCGAAATGACGCAGTAGTCAAGCCAAAGAAGGCCGCAACTAAATTCGGCCCGAGCGCCCTCTCATCAATACCTCGATGGGATAAGAGTCCCGTATCAATTCACAGGCACTTGGGAAATGGAGATTTGAGTCCTCGGCGGGAACCATACACCCTGGAGTATAGCATACGGAAAAAGCAGGGTCGGGATGACCTAGACCTCTCCACCGAAAGAGTTCTGCACCTGAGGAAAAAATTGCCATCTCCTCAGCAACGAAGTCAAAACCCATCGCCCCGAAAGGTCATCTATGACTTGACATGCGGCCAGAAGGCGCCGACTCTACTTCCCTGGACACGCTATCGCCGTCCCAAGGGATCTGCCTCTGTGCGACCTGGTGAAAAAGAGTTGAGCATTCGGAAAGGACTATCGAAATGGTGCATCGAACTCAAAGAGTACTACATCACGCGTAAGCCTATATGGGTAGCAAGCGCCCAGGTACTGGCAGGCTAGATCACCGAAATCCCAGAAGTAAGGAAGGCTGAAACTAACAAGGGAGACAGAGTGAAGGTAGATCCATAGTGGAAGTTCCTTGTCAGTGGAACCCCAAGCGCAGAACATCAGGGTGCTGGGATACCCCCTCGGGGGACCGAAGGCAGGGAGGCCACAAAAACGATCAAATTTGACTACCAAAAGTGTTGGCCCATCCGAGTATGGCAACGCTAGGCATAGTAACCTCACACAAAAAGTGAAAAGATTCCACACAAAGGAATCTCGCATCCAAAGAGTCCCGAAAATCCTCATGAAGAGGCAGGAAGTGCAAAGATGTTTCAGACGATATTTCCTGGCTAAGGAAAAACTATGCAGGCAAAGGTACGCAACTCCGATATAGAATTATATATATATCGGTAAAAAGGGTGCAGCACAATTCGTCCAAGAGGTGTGAAAATGGCCAGAGACACAACAGCACCCGAAGACTGCCTTCGGAGTGGATAACCTCAGAAAAATTGCACCAAGCCACTCCAGACAACACCCGAAGATATGTGAAGTTCTGCGAGATAGCAGAGGACTACTTCACTGAGTGGGGAAAGGCAGAACTCCTAGCAACCATGCCGGCAGAAGGTGCACAAAACGTTTGTCTGAAAGAACATAATATGCTAATTTGGCATACCGACTGTAGCATTGGCCAGTAGTGATTTCTAGTCTATGAACAAGGGATTTCAAGAATTCGTCACCTACCTCGGAATAAAAAGGCACTTCAGCCCATTAGCTCAGCCCCCGAGCAACAGACAAATAGAATGTTGCCAAAAAGCTATAAAAGAGGGACTGCGAGAAAAGCAAAGGGAAGATGGCCAGGACAACTTCCTACTGTACCAAGGAGTTATCAGACAACTCCCCGAGGACCAAAGAGGAGACACTTTTCTCGCTTATCCCCAGTACAGAAAGCCATTATCCATTTGAAGAAGTTCGGCCAGCATACAGATGTTTGACGAAAGAAGAAGTGACCTCGGGTTGAGAACTAAGCTCGACCTAGTTGTCAAATACCAAGATATGGCCGACCTCGAAAGGAGGCCTTTTCGGCAAAAGGTGGCCATAAGTGCAAAATAGGCCAACAGGAACAAGGAAAAAGAGACCTCGCTCCCGAAAGGCTGAATTAGAACCCTGAAAGCCGTCCTACGGGGTACTTCAGCCAAACGGGAAAGGGCCTTATTGGGTCCAAAACAAGGCCCAAATAGGAGCATACAAGCTTGGCAACATCGAAGAAGGAAAATTGAAAAATACAAGGCATTCAGGCGCCTTAAAGAAATTCTACACTTAGAATTTTTTAGACAAGAAATGGTGAAAGCCAGAAATTTGTCGATGTACAGAAAGTTTTCCCCTGTCTGAGAATGTTTGCCAAACAAAGCTAAGGCGTGGACTCCCGAAAGTCTCCTGTTCCTTCTGAAGTTAGTTGGGTTATATATGCCTAAAAGAAGGCAAGTCTACAGAACATGGTCGGCACAGGGCAGGCTAAACTTTGCCAAAGGGAACTTCGCCAACTGCGAAAGACCTCCCGAAGAATGGCCGACGAAAACAAGCAAAGAAAGTACCGAAGTCCCTTGACCGAAAGTGGTCAGGACAAGTGGGAAACCAAAATTGCTCAAAAAGACTTAGCCAAAATAATGAAGGAAAATTCATTGAAGAAGGTCTTGATACAAGGAGAAGATTACAAGAAGAAAAGTACAAAGAAAATGAAGAAGGTCCTAGATTATCTAAGGGACCCCGGCGTCGTGGGAAGCTTCAGCTCCTGAGTGTTTCGCCGCCGCCTTCGGTGCAGGAGGAGGAAACGGCAGGTTAAGGAACTCAACTCTTGACCACATCCATCGAGGTCCCCCGGGAAGGATCGAGGTCCAGATACTTCTTCAGAAACTGATGATGAGCTAGGCAGAAGCCGTCCTGAAAAGCGACCTTGGTCATCTTGACGGCTTTGCCTCTTCCAATGTCCAACTCGTCCGCCTCATGCTGAAGATCCGAAACCTCCTGCTGAAGGTCAAAAATCTCCTTCTCCAGCTCCTCGGTTTTCTTCTTCTTCTTCAAACCCTCCTTCAGCAAGTCGACCTTGGCCTGGAGTTCAGCATTTTCAGCCATTGCCTTCGCCAAGAGGGCAGACTCCCCTTCTTTTTCCTTGTGAAGGGTCTCGTTGGCCGAAGTCAGGCTGACCAGTTTGCCACCAAGGTCAGACATCTTCTCGGAAAAATCCTTCAAGAGCTCTTCTTGGCCCTTCAAGAATTCCTCCCAAAGACTGGCAATCTTCTCCTTGCATATTTGGCTCAACTTGGTGTTCGTCAACACCGAGTTGGCACAAAAGACTTTGGCCTTCTCCAATTTGTCTTCAGCCCAAGCTCGGACCGAAGACTAGTTTGCTGCCCAAGCTTGGAGGTAGCCATTATACCCCAGAAGCTGCAAAAAAGAGAAGGTACTTAGCAAAATTTGCACAAGGAAATCCAAAAACACTTAGGCCAAAAAAGGGGAAGGAAAAGCGAAGAGCCTGAAGAGTTACTTGAGCAGCATGCTGGGAAACTTTTGCAGCAAGGGCATCCTCGGAGGCACACTCCTTGGAGTCTTCCTTGAAGGATGCCTGAGTAAGCATGCCCCTCACCATTTGGGGAGCCATCTCCCGGCAGTCCTCGAAGAACAGATTCATGTCCTCCGTGAAAGACCAGAACAGCTCCCTTGGGACTTTGTCCATCGGGACATGAGAATCCCGAAGGTTACTCCTTCGGGCGTGCTCAATCTTCCATGCCATGGGCGCCGGATCCTCTGCAAAAAGAAACATGCATCTTATCAGGTAAAAATTCCTTGATTATAAAAAATGTAAGTTGATTGCAGGGAAAAAGAGACAAACCTGGCACGACCTCGGCACAGTCGGGAGGAATATGTTTGCTCTTGGCCCTTCGGCATTTTTCTAGATCTTCAGCATAAAGATCCACCAAATAGCCCACAAGATCTGCCGACGTAGCGGGACTCAGAGGAGCAGAAAGGGCTATCACCCCGGCAGGGACTTAGGCAGCAGTTTCAAGCTCGGCGAAAGTTGCAACCTTGGTAGAAGTTGCAATGACATCGCCAGCCTTAGTGCAAGTAGCAATAACATCGCCGACTTCCGAAACATCCTTCGGAGGGGGAAGATGAGTGTCCTTCTTGGCCGAAGATGATCCGCTCCTAGAAGCCTTGCGCCTCTTCTTTTGTTCTCCCTTCTCGACCTGACCAAGGAAGAGAGACCTGTAGTAGGCAGCAGACTCCTCGCCCATCTCTGAAAAAGAGGGAAGAAATCAGTGTAAGTCCACAGGCACTTATGCTGAAAAAACTTTGAAAGAAACTTACTTTCAGAAAAGGCTTCATAAGTGAGCTCGCTCCGAAGGAGCTTCACCAGCCAAGAGTTCTTCCCCTCGGTAGCAGTAGCTGGCATACCGAGATCCGTCTTATGCTCCGTAACCACCCTCAGCTCCCGAAGGACATCCTCGGTCATGAGTTTCCACATGTGTTCGGCACCTCCTAAGTGCTTGGCTTAGGCCAAGGAGAGCAAAGGAAAATAAGAGAAAACAGAAAGGGAGAGTAAGAGCAACTATGGAGTCTAGTACAATGGTCTATGTGTAAAGCTGGAGACTGTAGGGCTTAATTGCACATAGGAACTATACTAGGGAAAAACAGACAGAAAGCAGATAAAGGGGATTAAATTGTACACTGAGATGACTGGCACAATTAAATCTACAAACTCAAAGTTGGCATTTTCAGCCATGCAAGTTTTTATGGTGACTAGTGCAAGACTAGACCAAATTTGGTGGACAACCATGATTACTAGTCAAATCTTGTCTACCACTAAAGTACAATTGACTAGTTACTAGTTAAACTAATTAGCCTTTATTCTAGTTACATGGCCGGTTATGCATGAGTGTTTATGATACCTTGGTACTTGTGTTTGCTACTTGCTTGGCATTATGGGCCATGTTTGGACTTAAGTGTCCATTTAGACACAAGTTTTAGTGGCGGCATTGTGGACTTGTGAAATGGAAGGCTACCTTGCACCATGCAAATTAATGGAAGGCAAAGTTAGCATTTTAGCCACTAATGTACTTGTATCATTCGGCCGAAACCAAGTCAAAGCCATTTGTTCTATTTTCAGGCTTCCTTTGTTCTTGTCTTGGCCGAGTGCGTTCTTGAGAGCTCATCCAAGATTTGCTCTTAAACTCATGACATCTTGAAGGCATTAGAGAATTCAAGCTTGAAGAAGGTTGTTTCGGCCTTTGCTTGCTTGGAATCAAGCTTGTTCTTGGAGATTCAAGGAAGGCCGAGCCTATTTCGAACTAGGGTTAAGGTAATCCTTGATAATTCCCTTGAATCCATGGTATTTTCTTCCATGAACAAGGATATTGAGTGCTCAAATGTTGTTAAGTTAAGTGAATTGAGCATTTGAGATGTTATTGTGGAAACCTAGTTATGGCCGAAAGGATTAATTGTTAGAACTTGATGTTCTTTGTTCCGTACATGGAAATTAGTCCATGATTAAGGCTAATTGGTACCTATGTGATCTTATACTAGGTTGTTTTGACCAAGTAACATCAATGTGTGCAAGTTAGCATTTGGCCGAAAGGTTCATTTTTGAGGTAATTCATGTTCTTCTTTTGATTACATGGCATTGATGCCATGGGCATTGGTTAATGATGATTTGGTGAATGTATGTTGGACTGAATGGGTGAAGAACATTAGTGGTTGGCATTAAGCTGTGTGGCCGAGAGCTTAAAGTAACATAAATGGGTACTCATTACTTGAATACATGGTATTGGTGCCATGAACAATGAACATTGGTGACTTGGTGTTTGTGTGTGAGCTAATTTGATAAAGAACACTAATGTGTGAATATGGGTATTTTGGCCGAAAGCTTGAATTAGTATATAATGGTGTATTTCACTTGGTTACATGGTAATAATGCCATGAGTGGCGTTCATTTTGATTAGTTGATCATGTAGTGACTTAGAAGGATGGATAGTATAAATATATGGAAGTGGGCATTATGGCCGAGAGCATAAGTTTGTGTATCTTAGTGTTCTTCATGTAAGTCATGGTAGTTTAGTCCATGATTGTGTGTTGTTGATGCCTATGTGTTGTTATGGTAGGCATTGTGGTTGAAGAACACTTGGATACTTGAAGCTTGGTTGTGACTAAAAGCTCTTGAGGTAGGGTTCACTAACACTTGATGTTGCTTGGTAATGTGCCATGGTTCAAGTGTTTAGAGTGGCTAAGTGATGGCTAAAAATTTCCAAATGACCTTAGTTGCTTGATGGGCTTTAAAGGTTTCACTCGGTTGAAATGTTAATTAGCTAATTGACTAATGTACATGTACTAGAAATGCAAGTAAATGTGGCTTATTTGCTTGGCATTTTGGAGCTCTAAGTGTAAGTAAGTTGTTGTTGGTGAATTGTGTGCATGGTGCACATGGGTACATGTATGGTTCTTTATGGCCGAGAGCATTCTAGTGGTGTGTGTGTGTGCACTGTGTGCTTTGGTGCTTGTAATGTGCTTGCTAACCCCCTATATTTATATTGTGAATTATGTGCCATGGTTTCTTTGTCTTTGTGTCTGTTTTGCAGGTAAAGCAAACTAAGGGGAGGTTAAGCTTGAGTGAATACTCAGCTTAACTAAATAGACTCATTTTGAGTTGTATATGTATATAAGTGAATCCTACTGAGTTATACTCACTGCCCATCCTTTTATTTCAGGCAAGGATATTCGGCCTGAGTAGTGCTAAGCTGCTTTGTGTTTGTGCTTAGTGTTTGCTTGCTTAGTTTCCAAGGTATGTGCCAATGTGTGCTTGGCTTATTACTTTTGGGTTCATTACAAGTCTTATTTATTGTTGGCCGAGACTTATGGACTAAGATTGCAGGCTTGTAGAGTGGGAACCTGTCTAGGAGAGCATGGATACTTGGACTTTAGCTCTGATTGTGGTTTTTACCTTTATGACCATGAATATGGCCATAGGCTTGGTGCTGCAGTGTGTACTTCTGTATGGGATTCTCAAGGTTCTGTTTGACCATTAGTAGATATGGTCTTGGTTTGTATGTAAACTTGGCATGAATAGTTGGGGATCATGGCATGTATGTAGCCATGTTTAGTTGCTAGGTAGACTACCATTTTGGAGTGTATATATATATGTGTAGTCTCTTATGCCTAGACTGATGTTGGTTTTGTTGTGTTTGTATGCCAAGTTATATATGGGCTGATGGATGGCTTTATGCTTGCATATGCGTGCTGAATATTATGAGCCAAGGTTTGGCACTTTGATGTGAATAGCATGGGCCTAAGCTTATGAAAATGGGGTGCACTACTAAATATGTGTTTACTCGGCCGAGAGCATCATGTACATATCAACTTGATTGCACACCATGTATGCACTTAAAATTGTATTAAATGTTGCCTTGCTTGGTATGCAAGAAATCAATCAAAACCTTGCTTGTTGTGAAAGTTAGTGGTTTTGGGCCTTGCCTTGCTGCAGGTTTATTGGAATTTTTTTAAAAGCCACCTGGGCCACCTCCCAGGCCTCTCATCTTAAGAAAATAAGACTTAAAAGTTGCCATTGCTTCCTTGGCTGAAAGCTAGAAACTTAGTTTTGGAGTTGGGCTTGTGAGTTAATTTAGAAACTTATAGGCCAGGGCCTGAGTGAGGTGTGACAACATGAACGGGAAAGGGTAGAGAGAGCGTGAAGGGACCTTGGCATCCCAGTCGGCGACAGCACGGATTCGTCTATCAAAGTCCCCAAACCTCGCCGCCAACTCGGGAGTAAGCAGCTTCTTGTGATCCATGACATCCACCTCCAGCTTTCCCCGAGCCCACTTAGTCGGGATGTGCAACCAGGACTCTGCCAAATTCAAGAAGAAGAACTTCCTTTGCCACCCTCGCCAGCTATCCTTGGTAGCGAAGGTGAACATAAATTTCTTGCTCCCAGATCCCTGAGGTAGCATGAAATAAAAGCCACCCTTTGGAATCGGATAGAGCATATAATACTGCATAAACAAGATGAAATGGGGTTCTACCCGGAAGATCCCGTATAAGAAGAGGAAGGCGTTGAAATAGCAAAATGAGTTTGGAGGAAGCTGATTCATGGCTATGCCATGAAACTGGCAAAATTCACAAATCATCTTCGCAGGAGGAAACCGAAGTCCAGCCTTCAGTTGGGCTCAGAAAACTGTAACCTCGTCACCCCGATTCAGAAAGCTAAACTGGCCGAGGCGAGGTAACCTTGTAATAGCGTACGAGGGAAGAAAAAATTTGGTCTTCCACTTTTCAAATTTTTCAGGAGTGGTGCAACAAGGGTGAGACAAAAGGGGTTGCCAGCTCTCGGGAATATGCATGGTTGACCGAAAAATGACTTCAGAGAAAAGGAAAAGAAAAATGACTTCAAAAAGTGAAAAGAAAAGCAAACACCGAAGGAACTCTAGAAGTCAGAACCCACCAAAGGTCTTGCCGAAGTCGGGGTTTGAGGACGCCGTTGTGAAAGGTTGCCGGAAATCGCTCCACCGCTAAGACCGTCATAAAAAAGGAAGAAAAAGCGAGAGCAAAGTGAAAACAAAGAAACACAAGTGAAGAGTATGACAGGAGGAAGGCTTATATAGATCGAGGAAGGGCAGCCAAAAGGGCGTCATAAATGCTACGCGAAGGCGAAGCGTCGCCATGATTACTCTTCGTGCGCGAAAAGGCGTGCCCATCCCAGCTAATGATTGCCACATGTCGCCCATCACGAGAAACGAGGACACATTTTCTGACATCCGGAAAACTAGGGCCCATTACTCGAGACTGACACACCTAGTTTTAAGATGTGTCGATCGACTAGCCTATGGCGGGAAAAGTGAACAAGTTGGGAATCTCGAGAACACCGAAGGGCGGGCAGATGACACCTGCCCAAACAAGGCTTATCGCCTAGGTGGCGAAACGCCTTGCCGGCCGACGTCATACTTCGAGTGTAAATCCATAAGGTCCAAGGTTCAAAGGCTCCGTGTCACCCTATTTGACCGAAAAACGGACATACTACTACGTGGGCCTCCGGGAGTCCACGAGGTCATCCTGTCAAAAACAGCCAATTGAGTGATAGACAAATGCCGGAAAAGCTACTTGCCGAAGTCTTCACTTCGACTTTCCAAGGGGGGCATGTGATAGCCAAAGTACTATCGCCCTGTTTACCCATCGACCACAGAAAAGAGAGAGCCAGACACCTGAGGCGCACGACCTCGGTAGCTCGCCAATTCCAACTTCGGGAGCCAGCATAGCGCCTCCTTCGGGAAGGCGGCCTAACCAGCTTCGGGGGAGGAGGACTTATCACCCTCCGAGGGAGAGCAGCCCCTCGAAGACGGAGACGCCGAAGTTCCAGCCTGGCTCCGAAAAAAGGCTCATCACCTTGAAAGTGAGACATCAACCAAAGGGACCTCAGTTGTACGGCAAGAGCTATTAAGGAGTCTCTGACACTCCACTCACATACGTCTCCGACACGCCACCTTCAGATACGGTCTGACATGCCATCGCAGTCTAATGACCTGTCACGAAGGGCTACGGTTCACGGCCCGAGCAGCCTGCTGGTGGCTAGGGGCCCCCATGCCTAAAAGTACGAACACCATCCAACCATACACGTGCCATACATGTGTGGTCATTTGAAGGGGCCACCCTCTTCCTTTTAACCAAGGGAAATCATCACAGGAAGGGGGCCTTCTGGCGAGAGAACGGAGAGAGAGGCCGGAAAACACAGGACGCTCTACTTCTTCTGCCTGAAAGCTCTCCATTCGCCTGAATGCTCTCCCTTCGGCCCTAAGAAAGACACGCCAGGCAAGATTCCCTTGTGCTTATTACTGAGTATCTCTCATTCTCAAAGGACTGACTTGGGCATCGGAGGTTCCCGCCCGGAAAACCACCCCGGGGGCCTGCTAACCCTTGTTTTCTAAGTGTTTCAGCCAGGTCTCCCTGAACAATCACTATTCCAGGCTCTCTCCCACACCGGAGGTACCTCCAGTCCCCACCTACCACGGGACCAAGAAGCTGCCTGCCATCACTTAACGTGATCCACCATGGACGCCTTCCTTTTGGACTAACCCTCGCCTCCAGGACCCCCTGCTACCTTCACCACTGCACGCAGTGGAGATGCTGGCTCCGTACCATCGGACTGCATCATGCGCCTTGCTAGAATAATTGGCATGAGAAACCTAAAGGCCCACAGCGATTCTTAGGTAGTGGTCCGACAGATGGCAGGAGACTAAACTAAAAAAGACCCAACCTTGGGAAAGTATCACAAGCTTGTATCAAAACTCATCCAAGAGTTCGATGCAGTACATATTCAAAATGTGCCTCACCGAGATAATACTGAAGCAGATACTCTGGCCAAGTCAAAAAAGTTCACCAATGAACTAAGTCACCCAAGCATAGCAATAATGAGCATAGCAACCGCAGAAAGAGGATGGAAAAATCCCATAAAAAAGTATCTCACAACCTTAGAGCTTCCCGAAGACCTTCATGAAGCAGCAAAAGTATGAAGACATTCCAGATGATATTTCCTAATTGGGGAAGAGTTATACTGACAGGGGTACGCGAGTCCACTGCAAAGGTATGTCAGCGAAGGTGATGTAAAGACAGTTGTCAAAGAAGTCCATGAGGGGGCCTATGGTTCCCACATAGGAACTGACGTCCTGGCAGGGGTACTTCTGGCCCACCCTAAGAAAGGACGCGAGACAATTTGTTCGAAAATGTGACAATTGCCAAAGACACGCCAACATCCAAAGGCTGCTTTAAGAAATGATAACTTCGGCTAACTACCCTTGTCCCTTCGCAGTATGGGGTATTGACCTTATTGGGCCTTTCCTAGCTGCACCTAGACGAGTGGAGCTCTGTGTAGTCATAGTAGATTACTTCACCAAATGGATAGAAGCACAGCCACTAGCAACCATTTCGGCGAAGGACATACAGAAATTCATTTGGAAAAACATCATATGCAGGTTCGGCATACCGAGGGTGACAGTCACCGACAATGGTTCCCAGTTTGTTGACATGGGATTCCAAGAGTTCACTGTCGACCTCGGGATAAGGATACACTTCACCCCAGTAGCTCATCCCCAGAGTAACGGACAGGTAGAGGTGTCCAACATGACCCTAAAGGATGGTTTGAAAAAGAGATTGATGGAAGAAAAAGGAAAATGGCCAGGAGAACTTCCTAGTGTGCTATGGAGCTATCGGAAAATGCCCCAAAGAGCCACAGGTGAGACGCCTTTCTCGCTCATCTTCGACACAGAGGCCATTATTCCCATCGAGGTGGTTCAGCCACCGGTAAGGGTACAAGTCTTCGACAAAGAGGGGAATGAGCTCTAGTTGAGAGCTAAGCTCGACCTAATCGACGAACACAGGGAAGCGGCTGAGCTTAGAAGAAAAGCTTTTCAACAAAGGATAGCCATAGCTATGAACTTGCATGTTAGGCGAAAACAAATCAGAAAGGTAGATGTTGTTCTCTGAACGGCCAAGCTTGAACCCCGAACACCATCTCACGGATTACTTCGAGCCAACTGGGAAGGACCTTATTTGGTCCTTGATGAGGTTTAGCCAGCATTCTATAAGCTTGGCGATACTGAAGGTGGAGAACTGAAAAACACATGGCATGCAAATGCCCTGAAGAAATTCTACACTTAGAAATTTTTTAGGAAATGGTACACTTAGAAAAATTAGAAAAATTTCTAAGTACAAAAAGCTTTCTGGGAAAATTACCCCACCTAAGAAATCTAACTGAACAAGGTGCGAGCATGTACTTGCAAAAATCACACATTTTTCCCGAAGGCGCATCAACCAAACATGGGTGATAAAAATCGGCATTATCTGGCGCAAAAAATATCATCTCGAGGATCCTAGACCAAAAGTGGTCAAACTAACTCTTGGAATCGGAGATTATTTAAGGAGAAACTAGCCTTGAGACTTAGCCAAATTTTAAGAAAGAAATGAAATTTTATTAGAAGGAGCCTTATTACAAGAAAAAGGTTAGAAAGAAGAAGAAAAAGTAAAGCCTTGGACGCCTAAGAGACCCTGCCATCGTGAGAAGTTCCATAACCAGCGTCCTTTGTCACAGCCTTTAGCGCCGAAGGAAGGGCGAATGGCAGGTTTAGATGATCTATCTTAGACCAGGCCCAATGAGGCCCCTCGGGGATGTGCAAAGCCGCTAGGAAGGAGAGGTCGAGGTCGGGGTACTTTGCCAAGACTTGATGTCGAGCCAGACAAAAGCCGTCCTAGAAAGCAACCTTGGTTACTTGGTTAGCTTTATCTTTCTTGATGGACAAGGCATCCAGCTCGTTCTACAACCTAGTGATCTCCTTCTTGAGCTTCTTCACCTTTTTCTTCTTCTTTTTCTCCTTCTTTAGTGTCTCGACCTCGGCCTGAAGATCGGCATTGTCAGCAAGGGCCTTCGTGGAGAAAGCAAAGTCTTCCTCTTTCTCCTTCTGGTAGGCCTTATTGGCTGAAGTCAATTCAACGACCTTCGTACCGAGGTCGGACATCTTCTGGGAGAAAGCCATCAAGAGCTCATCGTGACCCTTCAAGAACTCCTCCCGAAGTTTGGCAACCTCCTCTTTGGCTATTTTGCTCAACTTGGCATTCTTGATGACCGAGTTGGAACAAAAAAACCTTGGCCTTCTCCAGACTATCTTCGGCCCAAGATCAAATTGAAGCCAGTTTTGTTTCCCAAGCTCTGAAATATCCGCTGTACACCAAAAGTTGTACAAAGGGAAGAAGCACATTTGGTGAAATTCCACAAAGAAAACTAAATACTTAGAAAAATTTGGAGAAAAGATGAAGGGTCTGAAGAGTTCTTAGGCAGCATGTTCGGACTGTTGGGTTTCGGGAGCCAAACAGCGTAGTGAAATTTAACCGAAACCCTCAAGGATCCAAGTGAAACGGGGTAAACTGGGTGTTCGAAAACTTTCATACCTAATTTTCGGTTGAGATCTCTCACTCAACTGTAGAGTCGAATCACAAAACTTGAACAGTTGTCGTGTTCAAGCTCTCTATAGTATCCACATGAGCCTCTCGGGATCACCACGCTTCCACCACATCCCGGCAGATGCGTTTCTCTTGCGCTCGCAGTGCTACCTTGCGTCCTCCAAGGAATTGCAAGAGAAAAGTGCGGCTGTCCTTTTGGGAGGCTAAGGCAAGGAGACCTGCAAATTTCTCACTGGAAGTTGTATTTATAGTGAGACTCAACTTCTAGGCCTAATGGGTTTCAAAGTCCTAATCCAATTAGACTTTAATTTTAGGCTTAATAATGGCTCAACTCTTGGGCCCATTATTAATACGAAATTAAAGTGAAACCATAACCCAAATAATTAGCCCATGCACTCTAATGATCCAAACAGCTCTATGTGCGTGACCCAATAGGCTCTTACCACGTTGGCAATGATCATAAATCACATTTATGATCATAAGCAGTGAGCGGTGTCTAGCAACACATCATTGCTACCCAAGTGACAAGATTGTCGATGATTCGACCAAAACTTTGTGATCATCACCGATATATGCCATTGTCCCTTTGTCCAAGATATCAAGACTAAGCACGAGACATGGACTGTGTCACTCTCGTATAGCCCAATCTTTGGTTTCTTGATTACTAGGTAGACTAACTTAAGCTGATGACATTGATATCGTATATCAACTCATCCGAGCATGGCCATGCATCTTCTAAGTCTCACTCTATCAAGGGGCCCGAAGATATCACTCCCGTTACATAGGAGGGACAAATCTCATCCTGATCATACAAATCCCTCCGCATGATATGTGACATACCCAATGATCTCCTTTAAGTTCACTCAGTTACGAGCAACAAAGGAAAGTATCAGAGTATGTGACTCACATGTAGGGAACTTTGATGATCTTAGGTCGAAGGACTACATATACCATGATCACTATGAGAATCACTTATGACACTCATATAACGATCCATGCAGTGTTCTCATGGTGGGTCGGTCCAGTACACAAGTTCTCCAACTTGTACCCATATGTAGACTACATATCTCATATTAGTCTCCACATATGCTAGTCGTTATGTATTATTGCAACCCGCTCCACAATAGTACTAGACCAGGGACGTTTAAGAATTTCATTATTCTAGGGTTACAATTATGTTTGTTAAGTTATGCAGAAAAAAAACAATGAACATAATTGCTAGATGAATGCCTTAATAAAATATCATGACTCAATGCGCAAAAATACAATCATCTCATGATTGGCTTTTGGGCACAACACTAACACGGACATCCTCGTGGCGAGGACCTCCTCGTTCAGGCATTCATCTGCCAAAGATTTGAAAGTGGCTTGGGTGAGCACGCCCCTCCCCATTTAGGGAGCCATTTGCTGGCTGTCTTCAAAGAACAAGTTCATGTCCTCCGTGATAGACCAGAAAGGCTCCCTCGGAACCTTATCCTTTAGGATATAGGAGTCCCGAAGGGCCCGTGTCCTGGCGTGCTCCACCATCCATGCCGAGGGCGCCATTTCCTCTGCAAAGTCACGATGCAGTTCCATCAGTACATTGTCCTTTAGCCATACGTCTAAAAGATTGAGAATGCTAAAAATGTTCAAATTTACAAAGAAATGGCTAAGGGGCAAACCTGGTAGGACCTCAGTGATGTCATCATCCAAATTATGGACTTCCTTTACTTCAACAGGGTCGTGTTTGCCCTTGCTTCATCTTCGTTCCTCAAGCTCTTCGGTAGAAGCGCCGCCTGCCGAGGTGCTCAGGATATCCGTCGAAGTGACGAGACTCAGGGGAGTGGAGCTGATGGCCAGGTCTGATGGTGGGTTGGCATGGACCAAAGGCTGGTCCCCGACCTCTTTAACATCTTCCAGAGGGGGAGGAAGAGGGTATTTCTTCACTTTCTTGGCCGAGGATGGCTCCCCTCCAGTTGCCTTCTTCCTCTGTTCCCCCTTCTCGGGGCGGCCTTCTTCTTCTGTTCCCCCTTCTCAGCCTGGCCGAGGAAGAGGGACTTGTAGAAGGCGGCTGACTGGTCGCCCATCTCTGAAAAAGGAAGAAAATATCAGTGTAAGTCCAAAGGGATACTTATACCAAAATTTGGAAAGCAACTTACTCTCAACAAAGGCTTCATAAGTGAGCTCCTTCTGAAGGAGCATCACCAGCCATGACTTCTTCCCGTCGATGGCAGGAGCTGGCATGCCGAGATCAGTTTTGTGCTCCTTGAGCACCCCTAGCTCCCGAAGAACCTCTTCGGTCATAAGGTTCCACCTGATGGGGAAGGGATACAAGGAGCATGGTGGGACCTCGGCATCCCAGTCAGCGACAGCTCGGATACGGCTGTCGAAATCCTCAAACCTCGCTGCTAACTCAGGAGTTAGCAACTTCTTGGGATCAACAACGTCCATCTCCAGCGTCCCCCAGGCCCACCTAGTCAGCACGTGCGACCACGCCTCTGCCACCTTCAGGAAGAAGAACTTCCTTTGCCACCCTCGCCAACTATCTTTAGTGTCGAAGGTGAACATATATTTTTTGCTCCCAGATCCCCGAGGTAGCATGAAATAAAAGCCACCCTTCGGGACCGGTTAGAGCTTGTAATACTACATGAAGATAACGAAGTGGGGCTCTATCTTGAAAACCCCACACATGTAGAGAAAGGCATTGAAGTATGAATAGGAATTGGGAGGAAGTTGATTTATGACTATGCCATGGAATTGGCAAAAGTCACAAATCATCTTCAACGGAGGGAACCAAAGCCTGGCCTTCAGTTGGGCTCGGAAAATGGTAACCTCATCCGATTGGTTCATGAAACTGAAAAAGCCGGGACGAGGTAGCCTGATAATAGCATAAGAAGGAAGAAAAAACTTAGTTGTCCACTTCGTTAACTTCTCCAAAGTGGTACAACACGGGCGAGACATGAGAGGAGGCCAGCTCTCAGGAGTAGTTTGGACGGACCTGATTGGGATTGGGGAAAAGATGTTCGACTAAAAGAAACGGCTCTGGGAAAATATGTCAAGGGACTTCGGGAAAAGGAAAACAAATATGGATTCTAGAAAAAAATGGAAACAGAAGAAATCGAGGGGCCTTTGAAAGGAAAACCCACCGCAATGTTTGCCGAAGTTAGGGTTAGTAGACGCTGTCGTAAAAAGTCACCGAAAATTGCTCCGCCGCTTGTACCACTGTAGAAAAGGGAAAAAAGCTTGAGAACAAAGGAGAGAAATAGGAGAAGCAAAGGAAAGCAAGTGGGAACTCTGAAAAGGAGAAGGGTTTATATAGGCCGAAGGGGGTGGGTGAATCGTCGCCATAACTGCCCCTCGAAGGCGAATCATCACCATAATTGCCTGCTGAAGGCGAAGAGATGCGGCTGACATGACCAACGTAACTATCCCCCAATCCCTGCATGACTCGTGTCATCTAACACAGCAAACAAAGGCACGCTTCCTGACAACACGGATGCATAGGCAAGCTCATCCGAAGATGCACGCCTGACCACTTATGAGACACAACGGTTCGTTGACACGTGATAGAAAATTTGAAAGAAGAAACACACACTTCGAAAAAAGTGAAGGGCCTGGCGAAAAGATAAGGAGTAGCACTTATGGACTACCTTGGCTGGGAAGACACACCCACGGAGAATGAAGTGTCCCCTGCCAAGGTAACTGCCAGGCTTCGTAAAAGGGGCACAAAAGTGCTCTGAGAATCTACAGGCCGAAGTAACCACTTCAGATTTCCGAGGAGGGGGCATGTGGTGGCCAAAGGGTTATTACCCTTCAGAAATCCAAGCTCTGGCAAAGCGCCACCCTCGGAAAGGGCAAGCATCACCCGTTAGAAATACCAGCACCAGCCTCGGTAAGATAGGACTTGACCCCTTGACCCGTCAACCTCGGTGATCCCTCATCACCTTCGGGGAATGATAATGTTAGCCTCAGGAATACGACGCTCTACCACCCTCGATAAGATGACCTGACCAACTTCGGGAGAGATAGATTCACCATCCTCGACAGAAGAGAACATCCTCCGAAATGGGTCATCCGTGCTGAGGGGACTTGCGAATAACTCGAGCAACCTCAGGAGAAAGCCCTCCCACCCTGAAAGGGTCTTTTTCACTAAAGGGGTCTCAAGAAAATGACAAAAATGGTTATGGAGACTCTGACACGCAGCTCTCGCACACGCTTTGACATGCCGCCCTCGCAAACGCTCTGACACACTGCCCTCATACACGTCCTGACACACAGAGCTCTCGTGGCGCTTACTTCTGGCCAAGATGGACTATGGCTGGCTGGAGGTCCCCATTTCTGAAGGTACGGATGAAATCCAACCGAACACGTGTTGTGATTTGAGGGGTTGGTGTCAAGCAGGCTTTTCCTGACAAATCCCTATAAAAACTTGGGAAACAACTGTTGGGTTTCGGGTGACGTGTTCAGACTCTTCCTATGGTATCCCCACTAGCTTGCGTCCTCCAAGGAATTGCAAGAGAAGAGTGCGGCTGTCCTTTTGGGAGGCTAGGGCAAGGAGACCTGCGAATTTCTCACTAAAAGTTGTATTTATAGTGAGACTCAACTTCCAGGCCTAATGGGTTTCAAAGCCCTAATCCAATTAGGCTTTAATTTCGGGCTTAATAATGGCTCAACTATTGGGCCCATTATTAATATGAAATTAAAGTGAAACCATAACCCAAATAATTAGCCCATGCACTCTAATGATCCAAATAGCTCTATGTGTGCGACCCAATAGGCTCTTACCACGTTGGCAATGATCATAAATCACATTTATGATCATAAGCAATGAGCGGTGTCTAGCAACACATCATTGCTACCCAAGTGACAAGATTGTCGATGATTCGACTAAACCTTTATGATCATCACCGATATATGCCATTGTCCCTTTGTCCAAGATATCAAGACTAAGCACGAGACATGGAATGTGTCACTCTCGTATAGCCCAATCTTTGGTTTCTTGATTACCGAGTAGACCAACTTAAACTGATGACATTGATATCGTATATCAACTCATCCGAGCATGGCCATGCATTTTTCTAAGTCTCACTCTATCAAGGGGCCCGAAGATATCACTCCCGTTACATAGGAGGGACAAATCCCATCTTGATCATACAAATCCCTCCGCATGATATGTGACATACCCAATGACCTCCTTCAAGTTCACTCAGTTACGAGCAACAAAGGAAAGTATCAAAGTATGTGACTCACATGTAGGGAACCTTGATGATCTTAGGTCGAAGGACTACATATACCATGATCACTATGAGAATCACTTATGACACTCATATAACGATCCATGTAGTGTTCTCATGGTGGGTCGGTCCAGTACACAAGTTCTCCAACTTGTACCCATATGTAGACTACATATCTCATATTAGTCTCCACATATGCTAGTCATTATGTATTATTGCAACCCGCTCCACAATAATACTAGACTAGGGACGTTTAAGAATATCATTATTCTAGGGTTACAATTATGTTTGTTCAGTTACGCAGAAACAAAACAACAAACATAATTGCTGGATTAATGCCTTAATAAAATATCATGACTCAATGTGCAAAAATACAATCATCTCATGATTGGCCTTTTGGGCACAACACTAACAATCTCCCACTTGCACTAAAAGCCAATCATCCATGTATCTAATACCGATGGACCTAGAATGGCTATCATGCTTCTGCTGCGTAAGGGGCTTTGTCAGTGGATCAGCAATGTTGCTGTCTGTCGAAGTCCTGCATATCCTTACATCACCCCTCTCGATGATCTCCCTGATGAGATGATAGCGTCGGAGTATGTGTTTGGATCGCTGGTGAGATCGAGGTTCCTTAGCCTGTGCGATTGCTCCATTGTTGTCACAATAGAGCTCTATCGGGTCGGCAATGCTTGGAACCACTCCAAGTTCAGTGATGAACTTCTTGATCCAAACTGCCTCCTTCGCAGCATCAGAGGCGGCAATGTACTCAGATTCTGTTGTAGAGTCAGCTACTGTCTCTTGCTTTGAACTCTTCCAGCTCACAGCACCACCACCAATACAAAACACATAACCAGATTGCGATCTAAAATCATCCTTATCGGATTGGAAGCTTGCATCGGTGTAACCCCTTACAACGAGCTCATCTTCACCTCCAAAGACCAAGAATGCATCCTTAGTCCTTCGTAAGTACTTAAGGATGTTCTTAACAGCTGTCCAGTGACTCTCACCGGGTTTCGATTGGTACCTACTCGTCATGCTCAAAGCATATGAGACATCGGGACGAGTACATATCATGGCATACATGATAGATCCAATTGCTGAGGCATATGGAATCTTACTCATGCGCTCTCTCTCCTCGGGTGTACTCGGACACTGAGATCTAGAAAGAGTGATACCATGTGACATGGGCAAGAATCCTTTCTTGGAATCTTGCATGCTAAACCTCTTTAGCACCTTGTCAATATATGTACTTTGACTTAGGCCAAGAAGCTTTCTAGATCTATCTCTATAGATCCTGATGCCTAACACATAGGCTGCTTCACCCAAGTCCTTCATAGAGAAACATTTCCCTAGCCAAGTCTTCACAGACTGTAGCTCAGGAATGTCATTCCCGATGAGTAGTATGTCATCTACATACAACACCAAGAAGACAATAGCGCTCCCACTAACCTTCTTGTAGACACAAGGTTCATCTTCATTTTTGATAAAACCAAACTCTTTGATTGCTTCATCAAAATGAAGATTCCAACTTCGAGAAGCTTGCTTCAGTCCATAAATGGACCTTTGCAACTTGCACACTTTATTGGCATTCTCAGGAGTGACAAAACCCTCAGGTTGTGTCATGTACACATCCTCAAGTAGCTTTCCATTTAGGAATGCAGTTTTGACATCCATTTGCCATATCTCATAATCATAGTGTGCAGCAATAGCAAACAAAATTCGGATGGATTTAAGCATAGCAACTGGTGAAAAAGTTTCATCATAGTCAATACCATGAATTTGCTTGAAACCTTTTGCAACCAATCGTCCCTTAAAGGTAATCACATTACCATCCATGTCAGTTTTCTTCTTGAAAACCCATTTGCACCCTATGGGTTTTACCCCTTCAGGTGGGTCAACCAAAGTCCATACTTGGTTTTCATACATGGATTCCATCTCGGATTTCATGGCCACTAGCCACTTCTCAGAGTCAGGCCCCGACATAGCTTGTTGGTAGGTTGTGGGCTCATCCTGATCCATGAGCATCACATCACCAGTGTGAGTCATGAGAAATCCATATCTCTCAGGCTCACGCCGAATCCTACCAGACCTACGTGGGCTCTGTGCTACAGGAACAGACTCTTGAACCACAACATCTTGTGGTGTCTGTTCAGGTTCCATTTCAGGTTCGATGTCTCCTTGTTGTTCTTGAATTTCTTCAAGTTCTACTTTCCTCCCACTAGTTCCTTTAGAGATAAACTCTTTCTCCTAAAAAGACACCAGTTCGAGCAACAAACACTTTTTGCTCAGAAGGATTGTAGAAATAGTAACCCTTTGTTTCTTTGGGATACCCAACAAAAAGGCATTTTTGAGATTTGGGCCCTAGTTTGTCAGAGGATTGACGTTTCACATAAGCGTCACAGCCCCAAATCTTCATAAAAGACAAATTGGGACGCCTCCCACTCCATATCTCATATGGTGTCTTTTGAACCGATTTAGATGGAACTCGGTTTAGTGTAAAAGCGGCTGTCTCTAGAGCATGTCCCCAAAAGGAGTTTGGAAGGTCAGCTTGACTCATCATAGAGCGAACCATGTCTAACAGAGTTCGATTTCTCCTTTCAGATACACCATTCCATTGAGGTGTACCTGGTGGAGTGAGTTGTGATACTATACCACACTCCTTCAGATAGTCAAGGAATTCTCGATCCAAGTACTCTCCACCTCGATCTGATCGAAGCACTTTGATACTCTTCCCGAGTTGATTCTCTACTTCATTCTTGAATTCTTTGAACTTTTCAAAGGATTCTGACTTGTGTCTCATAAGATACACATAGCCATATCTGCTGAAGTCATCAGTGAAAGTAATGAAGTATTGGAAACCTCCTCTAGCTTGTGTAGACATAGGGCCACATACATCACTATGTATGAGTCCTAGTAAGTCATTAGCCCTTTCACTTTGCCCTGTGAATGGGGCTTTGGTCATCTTGCCCAACAAACATGACTCACATGTCTCATATGATTCAAAATCAAATGAGTCCAAGAGTCCATCCTTATGGAGCTTGGATATGCGGGTCTCATTTATATGGCCCAAGCGACAGTGCCAGAGATAGGTCGGGTTTGAATCATTTAATCTGACCTTCTTGGTATTCACATTATAGATTGGATCTTCGAGGTCTAGAACATACAACCCATTGCTAAGTTGAGCACTACCATAAAAGATTTCATTCAAATAAATAGAACAACATTTGTCCTTTATTATAAATGAAAAACCTTTCTTGTCCAAACAAGAAACAGAAATCAAATTTCTACTAATAGTAGGCACAAAGTAGCAGTTGTCTAATTCTAAAACTAATCCACTAGGTAAAGTGAGAACATAAGTCCCTACGGCTAAGGCAGCAACCCTTGCTCCATTTCCAACACGTAGGTCCACTTCACCTCGGGCCAATCTTCTACTTCTACTTAGATCCTGCACATTTGCACAAATGTGAGATCCACATCCAGTATCCAATACCCAAGATGAGGAAGTAGAAAAGTTAGCCTCTATAACAAAAATACCTGAAGTGGAAGTCTTACTTCCCTTTTCCTTAGCAAGTTCTTCAAGATAGAGCTTGCAGTTGCGCTTCCAGTGTCCAGGTTGCTTACAATGGAAGCACTCCCCTTCCTTTGCCACACCACCCTTTGGTTTCAGTGCAGCTGAAGAAGAATTAGCATTGGACTTTCCATTAGCTTTATCCTTCTTCTTGTTGGCTTTTCCCTTTCCCTTGCCCTTTTGAACCATCAAAATGGGCTTAGCCTTCTTAAGGTTTTGCTCAGCAGTTCTCAACATGTTGAGCAATTCAGGGAGGGACTTGTCAAGGTCGTTCATGTTATAGTTCATGACGAACTGACTGTAGCTTTCAGGCAACGATTGCAAGACTACATCAATAGCCAACTCTTTCTGAAGAGCAAATCCCAAATTCTCAAGATTCTCAATGTACCCAATCATCTTGAGCACATGAGGACCCACGGGACTTCCCTCAGACATCTTGCACTGAAACAATGCCTTAGAGGTCTCAAACCTCTCATGCCTAGCTTGCTCTTGGAAAAGCATTTTGAGATGTTCGATCATATCGAACGCCCCCATGTTCTCATGTTGCTTCTGAAGCTCAGATTCCATGGTAATAAGCATGAGGCATGCAACATCCAAAGCATCATCAGAATGCCTCTTGTGAGCATCCCTTTCAGCTCTTGGAGCAGTGGCAGCAGGCTCATTCGGAATGGGCTGCTCTAGGACATAAGCCTTTCTCTCTTGTTTGAGGACTATCCTCAAGTTTCGGTACCATTTGAGAAAGTTGGTCCCATTCAGTTTTTCCTTCTCAAGGATCGATCGCAACGAAAGTGTCGATGTGTTTTGTGCCATGGTTATCTACAACAGTAAATATGCAGTGTAAGAGTCATGTATTTTAATTCATTTAATAAGGACTTTTATTAAACGATACTCCCACTATTTTCCTCAAAATAATAACCCTCGATATTATTTCGGAACACCTCGGCGCTAAGGTATTCTAGTGGGCCAAGATCCATATTTGACCACAACCTGAGTCAGCTTTGGCTTTTCTCTCAAGTTACAGCTATTTAGGTAGGCAACTCCTTGCCAATTGCATCCTTATGCAACTCTTGGATAGTTGGGTGAACAACACTTGTCCAAGCTCATCTCATGAACTTAAGCCCAACTCTATGCCTCCCTCACTCAGGCCCTGGCCTATAAGTTTCTAAACTAACTTACAAGCCCAACTCAAAATCAAGTTTCTAGCTCTCGGCCAAACAAGCAATGGCAACTTTTATGTCTTATTTTCTTAAGTTAAGAGGCCTGGGAGGTGGCCCAGGTGGCTTTTGAAACAATTCCAATAACAACTTGCAGCAAAGGCAAGGCCCAATACCACTAACTTGCACAACAAGTAGGGTTAAAATTGGTTACTTGCATATCAAGCAAGGCAACACTTATTGCAACTTTAAGTGCATACATGGTGTGCAATCAAGTGTACTACTTATATGGCAACCAAGAAGCCCACAATGTTGGTTTAGATTTGGAAAACTACAAGGTAATATGCCTGGTGCTCTCGGCCAACAATCATACATATAATAGTGCACCACAATTTCATAAGTTTAGGCCCATAACTATTCACACAAAAGTGCCAACTTTGGCCCATAATATTCAGCACATAAGTCCAGGCATAATGTCATCCATAAGCCCATACATAACTTGGCATCCAAGATCCACAAAACATCATCAAACTAGGTATCCAAGACTACACATATGTACAAACCAAAAGGTAGTCTACCTAGCATCTAACATGGCTATATATGCCAAGCATCCATAAGTTGTTCATGCCAAGTTACATACAACCCAAGACCATACTCCTAATGGGTCAAATAAAACCTTGAGAATCCCATACAGAAGTACACACTGCAACACCAAGCCTATGGCCATATTCATGGTCATAAAGGTGAATACCACAATCAGAGCTAAAGTCCAAGTATCCATGCTCTCCTAGACGGTTCCCACTCTACAGCCTGCAAACTTAAAACATAATTCTCAGCCAACCAACAACAAGACTTGTAATGAACCCAAAAGTAGTAAGCCAAGCACACATTGGCACATACCTTGGAAACTAAGTAAATAAACACTAAGCACCCACACAAAGCAGACTTAGCACTATTCAGGCCGAACGTCCTTGCCTGAAAATAAAAGGATGGGCAGTGAGTAAAAACTCAGTAGGATTTACTCATATATATATCCAACTCAAAATTGAGTCTAATTAGTTAAGCTGAGTATTCACTCAAAGCTTAACCTCCCGTTAGCTAGTTCAACCTGCAAAACAGACACAAAGACAAGAAAACCAAGCATATACATATACAAGATAGATAACCATGGCAATTAATCCATAAGTGGGGTTAGCATGCACAAGGAATCACCAAAGCACACAAGGACACACACACACTCCACAAAAGTGCTCTCGGCCATATAAGCCTTACATGTACCCATGTGCATTTTTGCACACAAACCTTTCCAATATACCATTTCCACTTGGAGCTCCCAAAATGCCAAGCAAATAGGCCACATTTACTTGCATTTCTAGTACATGCTACACTAGTCAATTAGCTAATCAACAATTCAACCGAGTATAAACTTTAAAGCCCATCAAGCAACTAAGGTCATTTGGCAAATTTTAACCATCACTTAGCCACTCTAAACACTTGAACCATGGCACATTACCAAGCAACATCAAGTGTTAGTGAACCCTACCTCAATAGCTCTCGGTTACAACCAAGCTTCAAAGTATCCAAGTGTTCCTCAATCACAATGCCTACCATAACAATCACATAGGCATCAACATTTAACCACAATCATGGACTAACTACCATGTCTTCACATGAAGAACACTAAGATACACATACTTAAGCTCTCGGCCAAAAAGGCCCAATTTTATATACATGTGCTAACCATCATTCTAACACACCACATGATATTCTAATCATCAATGAACATCATCCATGGCATTATTACCAAGTAACCAAGTGAAATGCACCATTTCACACTAATCCAAGCTTTCGGCCGAAATTGCCCATCTCACATAACAATGTTCTTCATCAAATTAACTCAATACTTGATCAAAACCATCAATGAAACTTGTTCATGGCACATTTACCATGTAATCAAGTGATCAACACCTAATTACACTAACTCATGCTCTCGGCCATAATGCCCAACTTCACACACTAATGTTCTTCATCAATTCTAATCCATCATATGCTCATCAAATCATCAATAACCAATATTCATGGCACCAATACCATGTAATTCAACGAAGGAACACACCATTACCTCAAAATGCACCTTTCGGCCAAACTTCCACTTGCATCAACTTGATGTTCTTTGCTCAAATTTGCCTAGCACAAGCATAAAATAGGCAACAACAACACTTAGTCATGGATTAATTTCCATGGAATTCAAGAAGAACACCAAGATCACTTAACCATCACACTCGGCCAAGACTAGGTTTTCCACCTCAACATAAACGATGCTCAATTCACTTAGTTTAAGAACATTTGAGCACTCAATACCCTTGTTCATGGAAACAAATACCATGGATTCAAGGAAGATAACAAGATTACCTTAAACCTAGCTTAGTTTGGCTTGGCCTTTCTTCAATCTTCAAGAACAACGTTTGATTCCAAGCAAACAAGAGCCGAAACACTCTTCTCCAAGCTTGAATCCTTCAACGCCCTCAATTCTCCTAGAATCCAAGACCAATTGTGAAGAAGCTCAAGAACAAGCTCTCGGCTAAACAAGAACAAAGACAAGCCCGAAATGAACAAAATGGTTTTGACTTAGATTCGGCCGAAAGACATAAGTCTTTAGTTAGCTAAAATGCCAACTTTTACTTCCATTTCTTTGCATGGTGCAATGTAGCCGTTAACTCCACATGTACACAAGGCCGCCACTTAAACTTGTGTTAAAATGGACACTTAAGCACAACATGGCCCATAATGCCAAGCAAGTAACAAACACAAGTACCAAGATGTCATAAACACCCATGCATAACCGGCCATGTAACTAAAATAAAGACTAGTTAGTTTAACTAGTAACTAGTGAATAGTACTTTAGTGGTAGACAAGATTTTGACTAGTAATCATTGTTGTCTCCCACTTTTGGTCTAGTCTTGCACTAGCCACCATAAAAGTTTGCATGGCCGAAAATGCCAACCTTAAGTTTATGGATTTAATTGTACCACCCATCTTAGTGTACAATTTGATCCCCTTTCTTGGATTTCTGCCTGTTTTTCCACAGTTCCTTCCCATGTGCATTTAGGCCCTGAAAGTCTTCAGCTTTACTCATAGACCACTGCACTAGATGCCATAGTTCTTCTTACTCTCCCTTTCTATTTTCTCTCATTTTTCTTGGTCCTTCTTGGCCTAAGCCAAGCACTTAGGAGGTGCCTAACAATTCCTCCCTCCTTAAAGAATTTGGTCCTCCAAATTCTTCACTAACTTAAGGTACAGTATAGGGTATTTAGTTGCAATCTCTTGTTCCACTTCCCAAGTTGCTTCCTCAGGAGTGTGATTACTCCACTGCACCTTAATCATAGAAATCCACCTACTTCTTAACTTTCTGGTATCTCTGGCCAGGAACTAGATTGGCACTTCTTCATAAGTGAGATTGGGTGCCACAACTACAGTTGTAGGTGTTTCTATCTGCTTGTAACCTAGAACATACTTTTTGAGCAAACTCACATGGAATACATTGTGTATGTTTCCAAGTTCTGGAGGCAAGTCCAGCTGGTATGCCACATTTCTCACTTTGTCCAGTATCTGATATGGCCCCACATACCTAGGTGCCAGTTTCCCATTTTTCCCAAATTTGATTACTCCTTTCATTGGAGAAACCTTTAGCCACACCCAGTCTCCTTCCTGGAACTCCAGGTCCCTTCTCCTTTTTAGGTTTGCATAGGCCTGCTGCCTATCATTTGCAGTCTTGATCCTAGCCTGGATCAATTTAATTTTCTCAATGGTTTCCTTAACAATGTCTGGCCCTAATTCCAATTTGTCTTCTAGCTGATGCCAGCAATGAGGAGTAATACATCTCCTCCCATATAAGGCCTCATAAGGAGCCATTCCTATCACAGAATGATAGCCATTGTTATAGGAAAACTCTACCAATGGGAGATGTACATCCCATTCACCCTGGAAGTCAATTACACAACACCTCAACATATCTTCCAGAGTTTGTATAGTTCTCTCTGTCTGTCCATCTGTCTGAGGATGGTAAGCAGAGCTAAACTTAAGTTTAGTACCTAGTGCCAGGTGCAGGGATTTCCAAAACCTATAGACAAATCTAGGATCCCTATCTGACACTATATCGTCAGGTATTCCATGTAATCTTACTATCTCTCTTATGTAGAGTTGTGCCAACTTATCCAAAGAATCAATAAGATTCAAAGGAAGAAAATGGGCTGCCTTGGTCAGTCTATCCACAATGGCCCAAATGGCATTATGCCTTCTCCTTGTTAGTGGCATACCCACTACAAAATCCATAGAGATGGATCCCCGTTTCCTCTCAGGTATGGGTAAGCTTTGTAGCTTTCCCCCTGGTTTCTGGTGCTCCACTTTCATTTGTTGGCAGGTTTCACAACTGGCCACAACTGTATTTATATCCTTCCTCAAATATGGCCACCAAAAGTATGCTCTAAGAGCATGATACATCTTTGTGGCTCCTGGGTGCATACCCAGCTTACTAGAATGAGCTTCCTCTAGTATTTGAACCCTTAGGTTGTCCTTTTAAGGTACATACAACCTATTTTGGTAATACAACATTCCCTGCTTGAAGGAAAAACCTTGGAATAGTTCTCCCTTACTTTTACCAGAAATCAACTCTAGCTCCTCTTCACCAGCTTGAGCTTCCTTAATAAGCTCTTTCCACTCTAGTGTAATAGTGAGTACCTTCAACTGCTCACTTTCTTTTGCCAACCATTGGCTTGCTAGCTAAGTAATACTCAGGCTTTCTGCCTTATGCTCAATTTCACCACCTTTGAGTATTCCAGTATAGTTTCTACTCAAGGCATCTGCCACCACATTGGCCTTTCCAGCTGTGTATTCAATTACACAGTCAAAATCTTTTAGATACTCCAACCACCTTCTTTGTCTCATGTTCAGATCCTTTTGAGTAAAAAGGTACTTGAGACTTTTGTGGTCTGTAAACACTTGGAATTTATTACCAAGAAGATAATGTCTCCACTGCTTAAGAGCAAAGACCACTGCTGCCAATTCCAGGTCATGCACTGGATATTTCTTTTCATGTGGTCTTAACTGTCTGGACCCAAAAGCAATGGCTTGCTTTTCTTGCATTAAAACGCAACCTAGTCCTACATGAGAGGCATCGGTAAATACCTCATATTCCTTTTCAGGATCAGGTCGGATTAGTACAGGAGTTGTAGTCAGCCTCCTTTTTAGCTCTTGAAAGCTTTCCTCACATTGAGGTTCCCAGACAAATTTCTGGTTCTTCCTAGTTAACTGAGTCATAGGAGCTGCCAAAACGGAAAACTTTGGAACAAATCTTCTGTAGTAGCCAGCTAACCCCAGGAAGCTTCTGACTTCCCTTACACACTGGGGCTGCTTCCAATCAAGGATTGATCTTACCTTTTCAGGATCCACAGCCAATCCTTGATCATTTATTATATGACCCAGAAATCCAATCTCCTTTGTCCAAAATTTACACTTATTCAGCTTTCCGTAAAGCTAATGTTCTTGAAGCAATCCAAGCACTACTTTAAGGTGTTCCTTATGAATTTCCTCATCCTTGGAATATACCAAGATATCATCAATGAACACCACCACAAAGTGGTCCAGGTGTGCCCTGAACACCCTCTGCATCAGGTCCATAAAGAATGCAGGTGCATTAGTGAGCCCAAATGGCATCTGTATATTCAAAATGACCATACCTAGTCCTGAAAGCAGTCTTAGGTATGTCCTCTTCTTTTACCCTTAGCTGGAAGTATCCAGACCTTAGATTAATTTTGGAGAACACTCTTGCTCCTTTTAATTGATCAAACAAATCCTTTATCCTTAGGAGAGGATACTTATTCTTTATGGTCAATGCATTCAACTTTCTGTAATCAATACAAAGTCTAAGGGTTCCATCCTTCCTTTTCATAAATAACACAGGTGCTCCCCAAGGAGACACACTAGGTCTAATGAACCCTTTTTCCAGCAGGTCATCCAACTGCTTCCTGAGTTCTACCATCTGAGGCACTGCCATTCTGTATGGAGCAGTAGATACTGGTGCTGCTCCTGGCACCAGCTTAATTTCGAACTCCACCTCTCTTAAGGGTGGCAAACCAGGTAGGTCTGTAGGAAAGACCCCTGGAAAGTCTTGAACCATAGGTATTTTCCTAAGTTCATCAGACATTTCCTGGTCATTCAGTACCAGGCAATCCTGCTCACCTTCTAGAGTTGTTATCTCCAGCACTTTTATGTGGCAGTCCATAGCCAACTCTAAGGGCTTACTCAAATCATATACTGTTCCACCAGGCAATAATAATTGTCTGGCCTGACAATCAATAATGACTCAATTCTCTTCTAACCAGTTCATGCCCAAAATCACATCATAGCCATGTGTCTCCAACACTATGAGGTTAGTTCTCAGTTTCAGCTTGCCTATCTGTATCTCACAGTTTTCTACCTTATAGTAGGCAAACAAAATTTCATTGCCAGCTGTTCTTACCAATTACATGTTGTCCATATACTTTACTTCTAGATTTATGGCCTTAACCCAGCTTGTAGCTATTATAGACAATGAAGCTCCAGTATCAAATCGAACAGATACTAATTGGCCATTAAGGTAAATTATACCTTCCAAGGCCCTTCTGCTAGTCTTTTGGTGACTAGTCTCCTCCTCAGCCCTTGGTGGTTCATGTTCTCTCCTGGAAGATTCCAGTTGAAACACCCTTCCTGGAAGTGTACCAAGCCTTCTCTGCTCCTGAGGTACTCTGGTTGCTGGCCTCCCAACCTGGGCTGGCCCTTGAGTCCTCAGTTGGGGCATAGGCAGTTGCCCCCTAGGTCATCTAGGACTAAAAGTTCCCAGCAATTTCTTACTGCCTTCACCCCTTTTTGGGCAATCCCTCACCCAGTGGTCTGGGCACCATATCTATGGCTCCCTGTGGAAGCCTTAAAGCATGGCTTGTTGCCATGAAACTTCCCACAAGTGCTACACTGAGGGCCATACGGCTGTGACTGTGGTCCTCTGTCGTCCCTGTTTTCCTTTCTGCTTCCTCCTGCATCCCTCTCTTCTCTTGGCCTTTTTGATATCTGTCCTTTCTTTGTTCCACTACCACTTCCAGGCCCACTTTTAAACTGTTCCTCGAATTCCTGCTCTAGAGCCAAAGCACTCTGCATGACTGTATAGTAGTCTCTGGCCCCAATTGCCCTGAGAATCTATCTCAACTCAGGTCTCAGCCCCCTGATGAACCTTTTAGTTCTCAGCTCCTCCTGCCCTTCATATTGTGGGGCATATCTGATCAAATTGTTGAACCTCTGCTCATACTGCAGCACACTGAGGTTCCCCTAGTCTAGTTGATCAAATTCAACCTGTTTCTGGTCTCTCTGTGCTTCACTAACATACTGCTGCCGAAAGACCCTGAGAAAATCAGCCCACCTCATAGGCCTACTCCTGTCTGGATGTCTCCTCTGGTTCCTCTCTTGGTAACAGCTCTGTACTGCCCTCCACCAGAGTTCTGCATTCCGCTCTAGCCTGAAAGTGGCTAGCAATACTCTCTGTGCGGAAGTAACCTCCATCCTCCCCAATATCTTCTCTAACTGATATACCCAGAACTCTGCCTCTTCTGGGTCACATCCCCCTCTGAAGACTGGAGGTTTCAGTGCCAGGAATCCCTCCAATTGGCCCTCCTTTAGTCCTCCTCTGCTATTCCTTCTCCTACTCTCTTCTTTGCTATTGGATTTACCCCTGGATGATCTGCTTGACCTGCCCCTGAGTATGGTTTCCTCAGTAGAGGGTTTAGTCCCTCTGGAGTATATGTATGCATCTCTCTCCTCAATGTCTGGGCTATCATCCTCCTCTTCCTCCTCAATTCTGGGCTCCTGCCTCACCTCTGACCTCATCCTTCTGGCCCTTGGGTGTCTCCTCTCCTCATCTGCCTCTTCCTCCTCTTGGTTTCCTCCAGCTCTGCTGGACTGATCATAGCCTACTGGCTCTTTGCCAGGCCTCCTTCTTCTCCTGCCTACTGCTTCTGCTGGTTCCACTTCTTCCTGATTCTGGGCTTGGCCTCTAGCCAAGGATTGCATTCCCAGCACTAACTGAGCCACTGTGGCATGTAGTGACTCCATCATCACTTCCATTCTCTCTTGTCTGTCTCTGCTGGGCCCAGGTGCTTGGTACCTGGCAGTGGGCTCTTCAGCCCCAATATGACCCATTTCTTTTGCCTGGGTCTCAGGCACATTTTCCTGCAATCCTTCTACATGATGGGCTGCAGTTTCTTCTTCCCGTCTCAGGGAACTCCTATCCCTACCTCTGGTTCTCATCCTGCACTTTCAATTGCAGATATTCACAAATATCCAAAATAATACAAGTCTTATATAAGTTAGCCCTAAAAGGAACACTGTCTAGGCTTAGCTCTGATTATAGTAACAAAGCAGGCTCTGATACCAAACAAAGCCTGTCACACCTCACTCAGGCCCTGGCCTATAAGTTTCTAAACTAACTTACAAGCCCAACTCTAAATCAAGTTTCTAGCTCTCGGCCAAGCAAGCAATGGCAACTTTTAAGTCTTATTTTCTTAAGTTAAGAGGCCTGGGAGGTGGCCCAGGTGGCTTTTAAAACAATTCCAATAACAACTTGCAGCAAAGGCAAGGCCCAATACCACTAACTTGCACAACAAGCAGGGTTAAAATTGATTACTTGCATATCAAGCAAGGCAACACTTAATGCAACTTTAAGTGCATACATGGTGTGCAATCAAGTGTACTACCTATATGGCAACCAAGAAGCCCACAATGTTGGTTTAGATTTTGAAAACTACAAGGTAATATGCATGATGCTCTCGGCCAACAATCATACATATAATAGTGCACAACAATTTCATAAGTTTAGGCCCATAACTATTCACATAAAAGTGCCAACTTTGGCCCATAATATTCAGCATACATAGTCAAGCATAATGCCATCCATAAGCCCATACATAACTTGGCATCCAAGATCCACAAAACATCATCAAACTAGGTATCCAAGACTACACATATATACAAACCAAAAGGTAGTCTACCTAGCATCTAACATGGCTATATATGCCAAGCATCCATAAGTTGTTCATGCCAAGTTACATACAACCCGAGACCATACTCCTAATGGTCAAATAAAACCTTGAGAATCCCATACAGAAGTACACACTGCAACACCAAGCCTATGGCCATATTCATGGTCATAAAGGTGAATACCACAATCAGAGCTAAAGTCCAAGTATCCATGCTCTCCTAGACAGTTCCCACTCTACAGCCTGCAAACTTAAAACATAAGTCTCGGCCAACATACAATAAGACTTGTAATGAATCCAAAATTAGTAAGCCAAGCACACATTGGCACATACCTTGGAAACTAAGCAAATAAACACTAAGCACACACACAAAGCAAGCTTAGCACTATTCAGGCCGAATGTCCTTGCCTGAAAATAAAAGGATGGGCAGTGAGTAAAAACTCAGTAGGATTCACTCATATATATTCCAACTCTAAAATGAGTCTATTTAGTTAAGCTGAGTATTCACTCAAAGCTTAACCTCCCATTAGCTAGTTCAACCTGCAAAACAGACACAAAGACAAGAAAACCAAGCATATACATATACAAGATAGATAACCATGGCAATTAATCCATAAGTGGGGTTAGCATGCACAAGGAAATCACCAAAGCACACAAGTACACACACACACTCCACAATGTTGCTCTCGGCCATATAAGCCATACATGTACCCATGTGCATTTCTTGCACACAAACCTTACCAATATATCATTTCCATTTGGAGCTCCCAAAATGCCAAGCAAATAGGCCACATTTACTTGCATTTCTAGTACATGTACACTAGTCAATTAGCTAATCAACAAAACAACCGAGTATAAACTTTAAGCCCATCAAGCAACTAAGGTCATTTGGCAATTTTTAACCATCACTTAGCCACTCTAAACACTTGAACCATGGCACATTACCAAGCAACATCAAGTGTTAGTGAACCCTACCTCAATAGCTCTCGGTTACAACCAAGCTTCAAGTATCCAAGTGTTCCTCAATCACAATGCCTACCAAAACAATCACATAGGCATCAACAACACACACTCATGGACTAACTACCATGATTCACATGAAGAACACTAAGATATACATACTTAAGCTCTCGGCCAAAAAAAGGCCCAATTTTATATACATGTGCTACCCATCATCCTAACTCACCACATGATATTCTAATCATCAATGAACATCATCCATGGCATTATTACCAAGTAACCAAGTGAAATGCACCATTTCACACTAATCCAAGCTTTCGGCCAAAATTGCCCATCTCACATAACAATGTTCTTTATCAAATTAACTCAATCCTTGATCAAAACCATCACATGAAACTTGTTCATAGCACATTTACCATGTAATCAAGTGATCAACACCTAATTACACTAACTCATGCTCTCGGCCATAAAGCCCAACTTCACACACTATTGTTTTTCATCATTCTAATTCATCATATGCTCATTAAAGCATCATTAACCAATAATCATGGCACTAATACCATGTAATTCAATGAGGAACACACCATTACCTCAAAATGCACCTTTCGGCCAAACTTCCACTTGTTCAACTTGATGTTCTTTACTCAAATTTTGCCTAGCATAAGCATCAAATAGGCAACAATTAACACTTAGTCATGGATTAATTTCCATGGAATTCAAGAAGAACACCAAGATTACTCATCCATCACTTTCGGCCAACAACTAGGTTTTCCACACCAACATAAACAATGCTCAATTCACTTAGTTTAACAACAATTGAGCACTCAAAATCCTTGTTCATGGAAGAAATACCATGGAAATCAAGGAAGATACAAAGAATACCTTGGAACCCTAGCTTGATTTGGCTCGGCCCTTCTTCAATCTTCAAGAACAAAGCTTGATTCCAAGTAGTCTGAAGCCAAAACAAGTCTTCCCAAGCTTGAATCCTTCAAATGCCCTCAAGATTCCTTGAATTCAAGACCAAAGTGTGGATGAGCTCTCATGAACAAGCTCTCGGCCAAGCAAGAGCAAAGGTAACCCGAAATGAACAAAATGGCCTTGACTTAGATTCGGCCGAAAGACACATGTGATTTAGTTAGCTAAAATACTAACTTTTGTCTTCCATTTCTTTGCATGAAACAATGTAGCCCTTAGCTTCATATGATCACAAGGCCGCCACTTAAAACTTGTGTCCAATTTGACATTTAAGTCACTTCATGGCTTATAATGCCATGCAAACAACAAACACAAGTACCAAGATGTCATAATTACCCATGCATAACCGGCCATGTAACTAGAATAAAGACTAGTTAGTTTAACTAGTAACTAGTGAATAGTACACTAGTGGTAGACAAGATTTTGACTAGTAATCATTGTTGTCTCTCACATTTGGTCTAGTCTTGCACTAGCCACCATAAAAGTTTGCATGGCCAAAAATGCCAACCTTAAGTTTATGGATTTAATTGTACCACCCATCTCAGTTTACAATTTGATCCCCTTTCTTGGATTTCTGCCTGTTTTTCCATAGTTCCTTCCCATGTGCATTTAGGCCCTGAAAGTCTCCAGCTTTACTCATAGACCACTGCACTAGACTCCTTAGTTCTTCTTACTCTCCCTTTTTGTTTTCTCTCATTTTTCTTGGTGCTTCTTGGCCTAAGCCAAGCTTAGGAGGTTCCTAACACAAACTATGCGATATTCTCAAGCCAATTAGAATATCATAAAAGCCTATGAAAAGAAAAGAGTCTTCACAAGCTCCTTCTCTTCCTTTCTTGGTTGCCCTTTTGTTGTAACCTCCTTGAACATACCACCTTGGACAATCCCATAATGCACAATTACATCAATAATACAAACCTTGAGTTACATTCGAGGGGAGTAAGGTGAGAAGATAATGTACAATGAGAGTGATAAGAAAAGACACGACTCGCAGGCCGTATTTACAAGTGCAACCAATCAAGGGCTATAACCATGCACCATGCTTCAAACACCAATCAGCATAGCATGTGAAATCTCATTCAACAAAGATGCATGCCAATTTTTGTGCATTGATTAACCAGTTTTTATTTATGTGGCGCTTCGCATGGGGCGGTCCCGCTGGCTAGTTAGCGGATGGGGTTAAGGGGAACTAGCCTTGTGGGGGGAGTGGGGGGCAGTGCCCCCCGACACAAAAAATTGTCTTACAATTGCTTAGCCCGAAATCTTCTATTTCGACTAAGTAGGCACCCGAGACTCCTCCATTCGAGCCACCAAAAATACCTTACTTTTGATGCCCGAACAGGCCGAATCCGAACAAAGCTAGGGTTTTTGCAACTATTGCAAGAATCCTAATCCATATAGGTATCTCATACCTATCAATTTTGGGTTAATCTCATTAACCAATTTGTGTCGTTTCTTCATATATCTCATATGTTCATTACGAATTCCGGTTTCATGCATCATGAATCAATCTAATTAATCATGGCCAAAAACCAATCGAACACATAGCATCATGCGATTTAACACTCAATCCCGATTTAGGGTTTCACCAGTAGCTCTGATACCACTGTTGGGTTTCGGGAGCCAAACAGCGCAGCGTAATTTAACCGAAACCCTCCAGGATCCAAGTGAAACGGGGTAAACCGAGTGTTCAAAAATTTTCATACCCAATTTTCGGTTGAGATCTCTCACTCAACTGTAGAGTCGAATCACGAAACTTGAACAGTTGACGTGTTTAGGCTCTCTATGGTATCCACACGAGCCTCTCAGGATCACCACGCTTCCACCACATCTCGGCAGATGCGTTTCTTTTGTGCTCGTAGTGCTAGCTTGCGTCCTCCAAGGAATTGCAAGAGAAGAGTGTGGCTGTCCTTTTTGGGAGGCTAGGGCAAGGAGACCTACGAATTTCTCACTAGAAGTTGTATTTATAGTGAGACTCAACTTCCAAGCCTAATGGGTTTCAAAGCCCTAATACAATTAGGATTTAATTTTGGGCTGAACAATGGCTCAACTCTTGGGCCCATTATTAATAAGAAATTAAACTAAAACCATAACCCAAATAATTAGCCCATGCACTCTAATGATCCAAATAGCTCTATGTGTGTGACCCAATAGGCTCTTATCACGTTGGCAATGATCATAAATCACATTTATGATCATAAGCAATGAGCGGTGTCTAGCAACACATCATTGCTACCCAAGTGACAAGATTGTCGATGATTCGACTAAGCCTTTATGATCATCACCGATATATGCCATTGTCCCTTTATCCAAGATATCAAGACTAAGCACGAGACATGGAATGTGTCACTCTCGTATAGCCCAATCTTTGGTTTCTTGATTACCGAGTAGACTAACTTAAGCTAATGACATTGATATCGTATATCAACTCATCCGAGCATGGCCATGCATTTTCTAAGTCTCACTCTATCAAGGGGACCGAAGATATCACGCCCGTTACATACATAGGAGGGACAAATCCCCATCTTGATCATACAAATCCCTCCGCATGATATGTGACGTATACCCAATGACCTCCTTCCAGTTTCACTCAGTTACGAGCAACAAAGGAAAGTATCAAAGTATTTGAACTCACATGTAAATGTAGGGAACCTTTATGATCTTAGGTCAAAAGACTACACATACCATAAACACTATGAGAATCATTGATGACACTCATATAATGATCCATGTAGTGTTTCTCATGGTGGTTCGGTCTAGTACACAGGTTCTCAAACTTGTACCCATATGTAGACTGTATATCTCATATTAGTCTCCACATCTGCTAGTCATTATGTATTATTGCAACCCTCTTCCACATAAATACTAGACTAGGGACGTTTAAGAATATCATTGTTCTAGGGTTACAATTATGTTTATTACGTTACGCAAAAATAAAACAACAAACATAATTGCTGGATTAATGCCTCAATAAAATATCATGACTCAATGTGCAAAAATACAATCATCTCATGATTGGCCTTTTGGGCTCAACACTAACACTTATCAATTACTAACCAAAACCCAAGCTTGAACCCAACAAACAAACATGAAACAAGCAAGAATTCAAGGTTATGTCTCATCAAAAAGAAGAACCCAGTTCGAAAATGTGGAGGACACTTCCAAACCCAAGAAATAACCTTAAAACAAGTTGCCCAGAGCTTATGCACCCTTTGGGCCTTCAAATCCCACCTAGAATCTTTGTTTTTGACTAAGAATTGAACGAGAAATATAAAGCAGAAGAGGAATTTAGCTGGGAAAATGGGAATAGTAGTAGCTAAGAACACTTTACTATGTTTTAAACCCCATTTTCCAACATGCCCCCCAAAGTTTATTAAGTTGGCCAAAACAAACCCCTTCCCAAAATAGTAGTTCTAGTCAAACTTTGGTCAAATCTTTGGGTTTTAAGCAAGGTTTATGCTTCAAAACATATTTTTGACTCTCAGGCCTCGGTCCAATAACTCAAGATGCAAAATTACCATTTTGGCCCTCATCCTTATCTGGTGCCATAAAGTACTCAAAACTTAGTTAACTTTGTCCAAGTTACTAATCCTTGCCTAGTTAACTTTAGATAAGGTATTAAACTAGGAATTAAATTAATTTACCTCCCTGAGTTGAGCTTTCCACTAGGAGGGCCATGAGATTTACTGTATTATTCAAATATCCATGGCGCTAGGGTGTTTGGAAGAGAGCCAAGTACTTAATGAGCCAAGCTTAGTGAGGGGAGTGTACTTAGTGAAAGTTTTGTGACCTAGTGTGAAGTGCACAGTGATGGTAGTGAAGTTAAGGGTTTCTAGAGCCCAAAGTTAGTACTAACTAGTGTTAAAACTCTCCTAAGATCAAGCTTATGCTTAAGGAGGCCTGCCATAGTGATCTAGTTTTGTTTGTTACATGTTTTATGGACTAACCAATGCAGATTGTTGTTACCGCATACATGTGTTTGTTGTTTGTGTTTGGCTACTGCATTCGGTTATTTTACCTTGGATATATGCATTGTGTTTCCCGTGTTTTAGTGTCTTTGGATATGCATGATAACAAAGGTAACACTACCTTAAGAGTATAAGTGTTCTCCTCACTAAGTTTCACAATGAAACTTGCTCCCCTCAAATCTACCCATTTCAGGTCCAGCAGAAAGATCACATTCAAATTGACCTTTGTGGTTTGAGTTTTGATCTAAAAAATTTAGTTATTTGAACTTCCATGTATCTAGTTGTGATCTGGAAAGTTTGGTGACTCTACTAGCACATTTGATATTTTTAGTGATGGTGCTTACTATGTTATGCAGTAGCTGTGTAGCATCCTATTTTTGGAGTGCATTGTGTCTAAAGCTCTCCTGTAACTTGAGTGCATGTTTTAGAAGATTTAAAGCCATTATGTAGTGCATGGATGCATGTACATGTAAGATATGCAAATTTGAAACAAGTATCTGAACATTTGAGGACTGTTTTGCTATGTATGTAAATGTGCTCCATAAGCTGTCTAAGTGTGAATGATAGGCTGCTTGTTTGTCAATTTTGTTTTGGCTAGATAAAGTTGCTAGATGCAAGAGCATGTAATTACTATGTGTATTGGACATGTATGTGATAGCCTTGGAGGGCTTACCCCTTGTGAATGAAGTGTTTTAACACTTATGAAATTTTGTATGGGCATAATGGTCCAAATGGGGATAAAATTTTGACCCTGCACTGAAAGTTCTATATCTCCCTGTGTAGAATGAATCTTTGTATGAAATTTTGGCCCAATCTAGAGCACATCTAGGGGTTTAAATGGGCTTTATAATTTCAAAATTTGGAGCCATGTAGCCAAAGTTATGATGTTGGAAATTTTGGCTAAGTTACTGTTCATTTGGTCAGAATTTTGCAACCAACAAGAAAAATCTATAACTTGGTCCATAGGTGGCCTATTGATATAAAAAAAATTCCTTAGCTTGGTTCAATTATTTTCTTGATAATGAAGTAAAGAAAATATGGGGGGTATATGTCTTGATTAATATATTTTTTTGGAGGAAGTTTCAGGTGTAGTGGCTGGTTACTTAAACTTAACAAGATAGCCTAATATGTGGTAGCCAAGATTAAGACTTGTCCTAGTGTTTTCCTTCCTTGCTGCCATGGTGTGCATAAAATGTGAATATGTGTTAATGCTTGGAACAATGTGCCTACATTTACATAGTGCCCGAGAGGTCTTGGGCACTTGGGTATGAATACTAAGGGTATTGCTCTAATGGCCTACAGAAGATACCAACCCTGGGAGTTTTAAATGCATAATTTTGGCACAATAACTAGACTGCCTTAGCTTGGGTAACAATGCATCATGCATATTCTAGGTTAATCAACTAGTATCATGAAGTTTTAATTTCCACACATATACAGCTAGCCAATTGCAACTACCATAAGACCAGTTTTCACAATCTTGCTAGCCAGGGGCATGGACGACCATGTCATCTAAGGCTTCGTGTACCCTCCTAAAGGTTTGAGGTTCAAATAGTCTTCCTGGGGCTTGTGTTTTCCTCCCTTTCCCTATGGCAAATTGGGGCTTGATCCCTCCCTATATTTGGAACATTCAACCTTCTCATAGATGGCTGTCCTCTTGACCACCTAGTGTTGAATCTTCCCAACACCTTCTTCTCCTCTATCTTTATAGGGCAGTCCTTCACCCAATGGTCCTGCGCTCCACATTTTGAAGCATCCTTCAATCAGCTTGTAGCATGGCTTCTAACCATGAAATTTTACACAGATGTAGCACTACGGTCCATATTGTTAAGGTTAACTCTCCTTCTTACTTTCCCTTGTCCACTGTAGTGTCTCAAGCTTTTTTCGAGTCCTTTTCTTATGCCCTTTCTGTACCCCACTAGCATCCCCTGGACCACTCTTAATCTAGGCCCTAAACTCTTGCTCTAGTGCTAATGCCCATTGCACAACTTGGTAGTACTCTCGGGCACCTAACCTCAAT
>SMDT01000915.1:0-125798 GCA_005392925.1 Aquilaria sinensis | reverse complement strand
TTCTCGAGTAAACTGACTAAAACTAATAACATTGATATCTCATATCAATTCATCCAAGTATGGCCATGCATTTCCTCACTCTCACTCAATCAAGAGGCCTAAAGATATCACTCTTATTACATAGGAAGGACAAACCTCATCTTGATCATATAAAACCCTCCACGTGATATGTGACATACCCAATGATCACCTTCATGTTCACTCAGTTATGAGCAACATAAGGAAATATCACAGTATGTGACTCACATGTAGGGAACCTTGATAACCTTAGGTGAAATGACTGCATATACCATAATCACTATGAAAATCACTTATGACACTCATATAATGATCCATGTAGCGTTCTCATGGCGGGTCAGTGCAGTACACAAGTTTTCCAATTTGTACCAATATGTAGAATATGTATTTCATATTTGTCACCACATATACTAGTCTTAATGTATTATTGCAACTCACTCCACAATAATACTATATCAAGGATGTTTAAGAATACTATTATTCTAGGGTTATAATTATGTTTGATTATGTTACACAAAAACAAACAACAGACACAATTATTAGAATAATGCCTCAATAAAATATCATAACTCAATGTGCAAAATATAATCATCTCATGATACGCTTGTAAGCACAATACTAACATTACTTACTTGCAAGATCAAGCTAACAATCTAGCTTCTCATGGAAGAAAACTTAAGATTCTCGCAAAGCCCCCTTGGTTTTTGGGGTTAACTAACCTTGGTTAGAGATTGATCACCTTTGGCTTTGGAATTTCAAGAAAGGGAGTTTCATGGGCTGGTGCATTAGATGAAGAAATGAAATAAAAAGTCAATGCAAGTAGGTTAATAGCCAATTTGTTTTAACTTAAGTTCACTTAATTCAAAATGATTTATTTTTATTTTTATATCTTTTTTATCCGGAATCAATTTTATTTGAAACCCAATATTATTAAACTATAATAATTCATTAATTATAATAATTTTATGATATTGATAATTTTTTACAATTTTCTCTTGTTTTAGGTGTTAAAAAGGAAAAAATTCATAAAAATTTAATAACATGATGAAAATTTTATTTTGAATGAATTATTACATCTACATAATTTTGATTTTCAAATGAAATTAGTTCAAAGTAAAAAGATGGTAAAATAAAAAATAAATCATTTTAAATTAAGTTGACTTAAGTTACAATGTAAGCATCATGTGTCACACAAATGACATGGATTTAAATATCACAATTCCACTTCTTGTATCCATTTGCAACAAATTGGTAACTTTGAGGACCCTATTCCAGCACTTATCCAACCTTTTGTGTTTTGTCCTTCTTAATATTTATACAATTTAGTCCTTCTTCTTCACTAAATTGTGAAATCAATTTCCAACAGCTTAAGAATTACACTTAAGTCTTTTTGGGGCATAATAGTAGTTCCAAAATTTTTTGAGGACAGAATTACAATCACAAAAAAAAAACGTGATAATTCATTTGAATATTTTTCCATCCTCCATCCATTTCTGGCTTAAAAATATATCTTTATGTGAAATGACCTAAACACCCTTTCTTGGCCCGATTTGATCTCGACAACATTTTATCCATCATAAGTTACTATACCCTCTAAACTGAGATTTTAACTTGCAATTAATATACTAAGCATAACAAATACTAAAGTAACTTAGTAATTTAGGACCGATATCTTGATATTCGTTACATAAACCATGTAGGATCAGCATGGAGCGTCAGAGAATCACATGAATCTTGAAAGATATTGGTGGAGATTTGAATCAATTCAGATCGTCGAGTCGGATTTTGGAAGAATCTCTAGGATAAGGAGGTTACACAAGAGATAGTGGAAGATCGACCATAACCATAGGGCATCACCCAGTTATTGTTGGTGGCGGTTATGATCCTAGAATTTCGGGGATGATTTTCTAATGAGGATGCATTTAGCGTTGTGGGACACAAGAAGCCTCTGCCAGCTCGATATGATGGTGTATGTATGTATGCCATAGCTGTAAGCTGGACCTTGATTTGGTCTAACGAGCTAAATGACAATTTTAGTTTGCTGGGCTAGTATAGCTTGTTAGGACCCTGAACTAATAGGTCATCAATACCAAAATAATAAACATAGACATTACGTTTCGATCTAAAAAAGGTCCTTCATGCACCAAACTCAGTGGTTTTTCCGATAATGTGAGTTATAGAAAAGGATCATCTCAAGTGTGCGTACCTTGTCTCGTGTTCATGGTCCCTTTCTTTTTTTTCCTCTCGTAATCTTGTTCATGGTCCGTTTAAACTTCATAACGATTTCCAAAAGTGACCGTGGTCAATATTACACATTTAATGCCCCTCTTTATTATTAATACTTTGCCACCTTTGTTTCTTGCTCCATGCCTATTATGCATGTTATCTCCCATTTTTTCTGGGAAGCTAGTCAATTTGTTTTAATTTAATCTAAAATAACTTATTTTTATTTTTACTTTTTTTATCTGAAATTAATTTTATTTAAATTTCAATATTATGTAAGTGCAATAATCCATTGAAAATGCAATTTTTATAATCTTACTAAATTTTTATGAAATTTTCTAACTTTAGGCATTAGAAAAGAAAAATTCATAAAAATTTAATAATATCATGAAAATTTACTTTCAAATGGATTATTGTATTTACATAATATTAGCTTTCAAATTAAATTGGTTCAAGGTAAAAAAAGATGTAAAAATAAAAATTAGTCATTTTGAATTAAGCTGACTTAAGTTAAAACTAGTTTCATAACCTGTCTAACAAACGAGTCATAGTTGCAAAAAGAAATTATGCTATAGAGGTTAATAATAAAATTGAAATAGAAAACTATTTCAATAAATTAGAATATAATTAATGTAACATGTAACATATTACTTTTCACTATAATGTAGAAAATGGTGTTGCAATTAATTGTGCCTCACTGGGCATAACTTTAGAGATGGTAATAGGTAATGAATTCATGATATGAAATTATGATTGCACATGAGGAGATGCTTACTTAATCACGAAATTCTGAAATGCACATAAGTGTATATACATATACCAAATGGTGTTAGTGAGAGAGAGAGAGAGAGAGAGAGAGAGAGAGAGAGAGATCCGTTAGTTTTGGTTGGAAATGGAAAATTTAGTTTTATTAAGGTTTAAAAGTTGATTGGATATTAATTTGGTAGATTTACATCTTTAAATTTTTTATTTATGGCAACCAGTAAGGAGAGAGGATTTGTTTGTCTGTGCTTAAATTTAGTAAATCTTGACTATTAAGATATGTGATTTGATTGGATAATAAATGCATTTATTTTCTCTTTTCAAAAATTTTAATTATGGAACCTTTTGAAATTTTAATCCATTTGCTAAGATAAACCTAAGGAAAAAAATAAAAATAATATGATAAACAAGGTAATTATTTAAAATAATTTTATTAATTCATTTTTTTTTTTTTTGCATAGTCAATTATGGTCAAAGAGTTGCCCACACAGTTTAATACTTTTTCCTTCGAGTTTACTACATATCTCACATAGTTTAATATATTTGACTTCCAGTTTAACACATATCCCACACAAATTAATACAATTCACTTCCGATTAACACACATCTCATACAATTTAATACATTTCACTTCCAATTTAATCATTTTCAATTAACACATATCTCACACAGTTTAATACATTTCACTTCTAGTTTAATACATTTTCACATCTAGTTGTTGTTGATGACAATGACAATGTCAATTATGGTATTGGTGGTGACAATGAGTTTGGTCGTTTTATTTTTTCATACCAATGTCATTTTCTCGTGTGATGGTTTTGCTACATAGATTAATACATTTGACTTCCAGTTTAATATGTTTACACAGTCTAATACGTAAACCACACAGTTTAATATAATTCATTTTCAGTTTAATACATATCCCACAAAGTTTAATATATTTCACTTCTAGTTTAACACATATCCCACACAAATTAATACAATTCATTTCTAGTTTAACAAACATACCACACAGTTTCATATATAGCCCACACAGTTTAATATATTTCATTTACAGTTTAATACATTTCACATCCAATTTAACACATATCCTACACAGATTAATACAATTCAATTCCAATTTAACACATATCTCACACAATTTAACACATTTCTTAAACAGTTTCATACATTTCTCACACAATTTCCAGTTTTCTTCTCGTTTCAATCCTTTTGCATTATAGATTTGCTGCCATTTTTTTCCCATACTCATCTCACCATAATTAGTGAGCTTATGAGAGGTATCCTACAAAGGTATCCTCACATTTCATTATCATATCTGCACATTATATTCCAAAAAAATTACTTTGTTCCACACAAATAGTTCGTAGTACCATTTAAATAAATCTCAATTTATTTCTAGTTTCATACAATATTGAAACTCAAAACTCAAAACCCATACAAAACCAGAGGCATACAAAGAAAGCTCAAAAGCATATAAATAAAATATAGAATCATGCAAATAAAACTCAGAATCATACATATATATCTGTGCCTTTTACAAACTAGAATCGAGCAAATAAAATCCAGAAATATACATAAATATATCTTTGTTTTTTTACAAAATTAGAAGCATACATAAAAAATCCAAAATCCTACACACACACACACACACACAGATATATATATATATATATATATATATATATATATATATATATATATATATATATATATTACAAACTTGAAAGCATTGCATATAAACCCCAAAAACATACATACATATTTATGTTCTTTACAAAATTAGAAGCATACATATAAAGTTCAAAAGCATAAATATATATTTGTGTTTTTACAAATCCAGAAACACACATATAAACCTCAGAAGCATACATATATATGCATATATTCTTTACAAACCCAGAACATACATATAAGTCCTAGAAAAATACATATATATCTATACTCTTTACAAACCCAGAATATACATTTAAGACCCAGAAGCATACATACATACGACTCCATGTTATTTTGTAATATAAACCACAAATCATGAATGCTTTTTTGTATATCACAAAAAATGATGCACACCTTTTGCTTCTTCACCGAGATCTATATCGGAAGCACTACTGTCCACTGTGATTGCTCCCTAAATCTTATCGCTTCTTCTTCACACTTATTCTAAGTTTCAAAACCTGCCGGTTGCACGTCCGTCTCCCGTCGGTTGTTGAATCGTGTTCTCCCTGTTGGTGTTCTCCTCACCATCCTCCGTCAACGCTGCCGTCCTCCATTTCACTAGTCTCGCCTTCGTCTCACCGGCGTTGCCGTCCCATGTCATCCTCTCTCGTACATGATTTAGTGTCACCATCATCTTGATCCGTGTCATTGTCTTCCTCCCACAAAGCCCTTGCTGCCGTCCCGATCAGCCTTCCCAAATGGCTATTTGCTCCCAAGTTCCTTTGTGTGCTTCTGGGCACCGTCAAAATAGAAGAAAGCCAGAAGAAAAAAGATTTAATTTTAGTTTAGGGTATGGGAAAGATTTTTTGGAGGGGTTTGTATAGAATTGGGGAAATTCCACAAATCTCGCTCCCATTAGATGCCCTTCCATATTCATTGTCGTTACCATTATATGCTCTTCCATATTCATTTTCGTTAATAACACCTAACGGTGTTATTAAATGTACAAACACATAGGTGGATAGTCTCTAATCTCTACTTAATCAGTACAAACATAAATAAAGACAAGATAAATGGGGTTTAAAGGATAAGAAATAAATAAAATAAGGACTATATAAAAGGCAACAATGAAGAACGATTAGTATGCATTGATGAAGTTAGCTAATAATCACTTCAATACACTCAATTTATAACATGTTGTTGTACCCAAAAAAAATTATAACATGCGAAGCATAATAAGTTAAATATTACAAAAATGTAAAACTAAGGTAGAACAGGTTACAAAAGTAGACCTCTCACAATATACTCCATCTGTGTAAAAAAGGTGACTTTTTTAGCTGTATAAAAAAAATAAGTTATTTTTCATTTTAGAAAGTTTTTAACATATAATTTAACTTATTAACCTCATTTAAACTCTCTCTATATAAAACCTTAAAAATTGCATTAAACAAAATCTAACGAAACGTATAAATAAAAAAATAACATAAATTATACATATCTTAACCTCTACACCCAATGAAACATATCATACAAAATAGGATAAAGAGAGTATCAAATATAGACATTTAATAAAGATATTAATTTAACGAATAATAACTACAAAAATAAACTTATAATGGATATTTTATTCATGAATTGTGAATCCTTGTGACATATTTTTAAGATAACATGCTCAAAGAATAAAATACATAATTTAATGCCAAAGTAACAAAAACTACTTCAGCGAAAACACTATTTTTAATTTAAAAACTCATTATTTTAATTGTTTTTTTTTGTTTTTTGTCCAAAATCAATGTCATTTGGAAGCTCACACTCTACATACCTATTAATTACTTGAATTTTGTTTAAAGTAATTAATTTTTTATGAATTTTTTCTGTACCCAATTTTTTTTTAATAATAAGTACTTAAGTTTGATAGAAAAAAGTTAAAAATATTTTTCTACACTTCTTAATTTGGTATATAAAGTTAATTGAAAGGTCTAAAAAATTAAGAATAATTCATTGAATAATCAATATTATATCTCTCGAACACAAAACCAAAATTTAATTGGATGCAATATATAAAAAAGTGGAAATAAAAAAAATTAAAAAGATATGTGAAGCATATACTTAATAAGATTGAGCGAGCAGATGTGATAACAAAATAAACGCATTCCACAAGTGTACAACATAGTCATAGAGCGTTGGGCTATCAGCAAATTTGTTTAGGGTAAAAAAAAGGGATAATTATAATTTGCCCTCTAGAGTTTAGATGAAATTACACTTTACTCCTCTTATTTAAAAAATATATACTTTACCCGTTGCCTTTTTAATACACTCCAACAGTAGCTTCTGAAATCTTAATTTAGACATTACAATAGTCATTTTCCAATAATTTCAATCTATGTAGTATTTTTTTTACAGTTAATGAATATTTTAAAATATCAATTTTTCCTTTCTGTATTTCTTTCAATTTTTAAAATAGTATTTTTTACATGTCAATTAATTATAAAAAAATATTATACATATTAAAATTGCTTAAAAAAGACAACCATACAATCTAAATTAAGATTTCAAAAGTTGTTAATTTCATGTAAACCTCATGTGCCAAATTGTAATTAACCCCAAAAAAATTGTGGCAGTCCATGAGGACACCATGCTTTTCTTTGTTATCTGTGAATGGGAAAAAAAAAGGAAAGAAATGTTGTGATAAAAATGGTAGCACGAAAAGCTCAGGTCATTTGTGTGACAGAGGAACACACGTCAGGGAGTGGAGGTGTAAGTTTTGGTATTATAAATATTCATTTTAGGGCAAACTGTCTCATTTCATCCGTCCCCTCTTTCAACTCTGTCAGCTCTCCCTTCTCTCTAAAACACAGTTGCCATGTTCTGGTTTTGAGGTTGCGTCGATAGTGGCCTGAATTCGTTGGCAATTTTTTCGCCATGCCACTGACTCTCAGATTTTAATTCCTGTTCAAGTGCTTAGCCTATAGGTTACATGCAAAAGCCGTAATAATCCTAAATCTTCCCTTACCACACTAACTCTATCCCAGCATTACGATTAGATCTTGTTATTAACTAATTAGTGTTGAAAGCAACCTAAACACAAATCAACAATGACATTAATTAATGATCCAGGAAGAGACTAACACAATTAACAATAACACACAGCAGGCATTGTTTAAATTGCACTATATTTCCCCTAGGCAAGCTCGTCACCTAGTCTACTACTTTCACAACCCTGCAAAGACAATTATGGATCAAGAGGATAAATGCAGCAATTACATGAAAAAAATCTAACAGGCCTAATTAGATAATCATTATGCATAAACATTCAACATAGAGAAATATAAATACTTGAATTGAAATCAGAATAAGAACAACAGTCTGAGTCTCACAATCTCAACAATTGAATAGAAAAAGCTCCTTTAATCTGAATAAAAATTTTCACTAGCATGATGGAAAATGAAAGCAAAGTAAAACTAAGAAAAGATAATGAAAATACAATGAAAAACTTTATGGTTCATAGCTCTCAAGCTCCTTAAATAATAGCAAGTCTAGGGTTTCCTAAATCTTCCCAAATCCTAAACAGACTCAACTTATAAGGCCCATTGGGCTTAGGTCATAGTTTCAACAAAATTATGGACTTAATTTAGCATAATTTTGACTTTGGCTCCTTTTTTATTTGTAAAGCATCCTCTTAGCACTAAAATGACACTTGAATCACCCAAAACAGAGGTTTATACCTCAAGTTATGACCTAAATACCAAAATTGCTCCAAATTGCGACTGCACACAAGTCATGATTTTGAATCCGAATTTGACCCCCTTAACGTTTGAACTAGGTCTCATGGTATACATATGACTTGTAGCTTCTAATGTTATCTTTCTAGTGAATCAAGAATCACTTAATTTTGATTTTTGTAGCTCAAGATATGATGTTTTTACTAGAACATCCCTAATAAGCTAGAATTCTAAAAGACAACCAATAAAACTTGTAAAATTGCAAATTAAATCACTTTTAATCCATTAAATGCATATATGTTGTATGTCATAAAACATATTCAAAATAGATATTTAAGGTTCAAAACACATTAAAACATACTAAATATGAGAGAAATAAATATAATAAATATAAGTTTGTCAAATTCTTCCACACTTAGCTTGTGCTTGTCCTCTAGTAAATTAAACATTAAACTCAAAATAAAAGTAGTTTTAAAAAGATAGAAACATACTTTTGAGCTAAAGAAATAGTAAGATAATTCCACATTCCAGGGTCTTAAAAACTTAACAAGAGAAATTAAGCATGTAGCCCACTAGGCAATCAACTTAAAACAAAATAAGTCCATGAAAACAATTTCTTTACAAGCTAGCAACATTCACCTCTCAAAACTTGAGAAAAAATTATCAAACTTATGCACCAAGTAAAAAGAGCAAACTCAGTAGATATGAACTAAAAAAATACAACCACCCTGACCACAAACCCATGAACGATAAGAAATCCATTGAGAATTTATCTTTTGTTCTTATTTTAACTACTAAAAAACATACATTTTCCAACAGCCAAGTCATTGGAAATTTCCAACGTAAAAAGCAGTTAGAAAAATGGGAGACTATTTTCCAATGGCCATCATGTTAGAAATTTGAATACCTTAGTTTTCAATGACCTGGCTATTGGAAATTTCCAACTTGTTGAGCCATTGGAAACCAAGATGTTAGGAATTTCAAAATTTCAACTTTCAATTGCTAAGCCATTGGAAATTTCTAATGCGAAAGGCCATTGGAAAAATGGTAGATTCAATCTCACTGTATATATTAAAATCATAATTTTTAATATATTAGGGATACATAAAATATTTATAAATAATAATAATAATAATAACAATATATCATATATATCATATTAATATATCATGTACATATACATATACAAATACACATACATACATACATACATACATACATATATACATACATATATTCTAAAGTTATATATACTTTTTGTGATTTTTCAGGAGTTATGTAAATTTTCTGGAGTTATATATGTTTTTGGTACTATAAAATATTACCAGGACTTATATATTTAATTTTCATGAATTTCAGTAAATTTAATTTTTTTGGAAATAAAATATAAAATATGTTTTCAGTAAATATAAAATATAATTTTAGTAATATATAAAATATAGTATCTGGAGTTATTTATATTTTTTATTGTTTGAAAAGAGTTTCCAATGACCTAGACGTTGGAAATTTCTTTCGCCTTCAGTCATTGATATTTTTTCCAACGGCTTGAGCGGTTGACATATTTTCTATGAGCACAACTATTGGAAAACTGATTAACTATTGGAAATAATTCTTCATGGTTAGGCAATTGGAAATTTCAACGGCTATGGCTAACTGTTGGAAATACCAAAAACCAATTCCTTGGGCCGCTGGAAATTTTTTCCTAACTTGTGATTTGCAAACACACTAGTTTCCAATGACCTCATATTGGAAAATTAAATTTTCCAACACGAGGCTATTGGAAATTAATATTTTTATAGTAGTGTTTGATTGATTTTTTTAATTTTTATGTCACATTTTTCTTGTGTTTCACTGTTTAGCATGTGTATAACTAGGGCTCTGTCATACCCATTTTACTAACTTAATATAATTTCAAAGTGATCTTTAACCATACTCATGCTTCTCACAATAATCGACTCTACCTACTTCAATGGCAAGATATAGTGGAGTAACAACTTTTTATTCAATAGAACTCCATTTTTTTACTCTAATTGATTCAAATCATCCATCAATTGAAAACAACCACATATTTAGCTTTATAAGCTCATAATCTAGCAAGGTTTAAATCAATGTACTAAGCATACAAGTTGATGCAAAAATTAGTTTCTCAAGATAATCATCAACTAGCTTGATAAAAAATTGTAAAAATAGTTTAAAAAATAAAATCTGAAAGTTGCATAAAGACTAACATATTATTAACCTAACACTCAAGTCAGGCATTTAAGAACAAAAAAGTGCAATTGTCTTAACAATTCAGATCAATGCTTAAAAATATGCATAAAAAATATTAGTTTAAAAATTTGAAAATTAAAATAAAAATGTAGAAATGAGGACCAAAGCTATCTACTCACCCACACTTAAAACTTACATTGTCCCCAATGTAAAGTTAAATGCAAGAAAGATGCAAAAAATGACAAAAATATAAGTATGAAAGTAAGAAGAAAATAAACAAACTCCCCTTTGGTTGCCCCCAAGAAACGCATTTTTTTAGCATCGTTAGCCTGACTAGTTGCAACTCTAATCCTTGATCAGGGTGCTTTGAAAATCCCTCATGGAAGGGCTTTAACTTATGGATCTCAGTCTTGAACACTTTGTCTATTTCCCAACTTTTAAGCTTAACTGCACCATGAGTATAAATATTAGTAATAACAAATGGTCCAACCAAATTATGCTAAGACTTACCAGGTAACACCTTCCATCTTTTCTTGTGTTTGCACAATACTTTTTGTCCTGTAGCAAATGGCATGTCCTGCTCTTATTGCAACTTGGTCTTTTCTTTTTAACCTTTTTGTCCTACAGCAAATGGCATGTCCTGCTCTTGTTGCAACTTGGTCTTTTTTTTTTTTTTTTACCTTTTTGTTCTAACTTTACTTGGTTTTCAGAATTTGTCCTTGATTCATTCTGCACTACAATATTAATTTTTCAAACAAAAGAAACATAACTATCATTGCCAGGTTCCTGTAGTGTGTAAAAAATAGTGAACTATAAAACTTTGCCATCAAATTCCATTGTGAGAATGTCGGTATGCACATCAATCTTAGTCTTAGATGTCTTCATGAAAGGTCTTCCAAGCAGTAAAAGAGTAGGATTAGAAGAACCATCATCTACCATGTTCAAAACATAAAAATCTATTGGAAATATTAGCTCATTAACCTACACTAAAACATATTCAACAATACCTTCAAGATACACATTTGAACAATTAGCCAATTGAGTAATCACTCCATTCTCTTTCAAGTTACCTACATTTAAAAATTCATAAATAGATAGAGGCATAACATTAATTGAAGCACCTAAATTCAACATAGCTTTTTTAAATATGGTTTTGCCTATTTTTCATGGAACACTAAATGTACCTAGATCCATGCATTTTAGAGGTAATTTTTTTTTGAAGTACCGCTGACATATTTTCACTTACCATTATTTTGTCATTTTGACACATCCTCCTATTCGTTGTTCACATACCCTTCAAAAACTTGGCATACCAAGGAACTTGCTTGATAACATCTAATAAGGGAATGTTCACCTCAACCTTTCAAAAAGTGTCCATAATCTCCTTGCCCTTTTGCTCTTTCTTTGATTTCACTAATTTTCTACGGAAAGGAAGGTTCATGTTAGTAAAATTTTTATTTATTTTAGGTTGAGGATTTACCTAAGGAACTTCTTTGAAATTTTGTATTTCTACTTCATTTTCTTTCTCCCCAGATTTATGACTCTAAACTTCTTTCCCACTTCTTAATATTATTGCATTCGCATTTTCTCTTGGGATCACTAGTGGTTGCCTGTGCCTCAAGTCTACTAATTGCAGTTGTCATTTGTCCCATATATTTTTCCAAATTCTGGATGGAGGCTTTTGTATCTTGCTAAAATGCCTTTTTATCCTATTGAAATTATTGAGTATTAGTTGCCAAGGCCTTAACAATTTCCTCTAAAGACATACCTGAGCTTGAGGGTTGAACTAGTTGTTGTTTAGGTTAGAATAGGGGTTGGTATTGATTTTGTTGGGCGCCATAACTCAAATTAGGGTGGTATCACCAACCAAGATTGCAAATATTTGCATATGGATCATATCTTCTTTATGGTTGGCTAGGAAACCCTCCAATAGCATTAGCTTGCTCTATGGGTCCCTCTTGAAGAGTTAGGCACATATCTGTTAGGTGTCCTATAACTGAATCCCACAAGACTTTGCCGATTACATATTACCTATAAACATTTGACAAACAAGAAAAGTTAGACTAGCAACTTGCTAGTCAAGGGATGAAATATTTACCTCATTAACACGCTTAGATAAAGAGTCAAGCCTATAGCTAAATTGTTGAGAATTTTCTGCCATAGTTGAAATTAAATTTCTAGTAGCCTTAGGAGTTTTATCCACTGAAGCTGCCCCACTAACAGCATCAATCATGCTCCAATCGGTAGGTAAAAGGCCCTCATAAAAAAATATTGGATCAGTAATTACTCACTAATTTGATGATGGGGGTAGCTCATACATAGCTTTTTGAACCTTTCCCAATACTCATATAATGTTTCCCCATGGTGTTGTCTTATGCCACATATCTCTTTCCTTATGTTGATGACCCTTAATGTTGGAAAATACTTCTTGATGAACAACTGCTTCATCTCATTCATTGGATTGACACTCCTAGAAGGCAAATAGTACAATCATTCTTTTGCTGAATCCTTCAAGAAAAATGGAAAAACGTTCAACTTGATTTGCTCTTTTGTGACTCCAATAAGTTTCATGCTGGTGCATACTACATGGAACGCCTTAAGATGTTTATGAGGATCTTTACCTGCAAGGCCATGGAAAGAAGGCAGAAGACGTATTCGCCCAGATTTAAGCTCAAAACCAACATTTTCATCTAAAGCTGGAAAAGTAATGCATAAAGGTTGTTGGTCCAATATGGGGGAAGTAAGTTGATTCAATGTTTGATTCTTGTTCTATTGGAAAGCCATCACTTTATGCTTTACAACTTTAGGCCCACGAGAATCAAAGTTTGGAGCACAAAGTAGATTATGTTATAAGCTGCTCCTTCCTTTCTTAATTTGTTGAAGGTTTTGTCTATCTCTAGATCAAAATCACCTTGGTTAAAAGATCGAGTTGCAAGCATAAACAATCAGAAGGGCTTCAAATAACCACAAAAAATAAATTAAGAAAAATATAAATAAAAGCAAAGCAACCAAATTAAAAACACTAAAAGTTTAAGAAAGAACCAATTAATTATTAGTCCTTGGCAACACCGCCAAAACTTTGATAATTGTCATAACGCACGAAAAATTAAATCTAGTTTAACTTTTTTTTTGTAGCAACAGTGAGACCAAGTCAAACCCTAGAGACTAATGTAATAATCATTTTTTTCTAACCAATAAATTAACACAAAATAGTTAGGGGGTTTTGTACGTCAAACATCTGAAATCAATAGAACTAAGGTAAAAGTGGCAAGCAAACAAATAAATTGATGAACTTTAGTCAAACAAACTTCATATCAGAAGAGCTATGAAACAATTATTGTTTTGATAACCGATTCTCAGATTTTAATTCTTGTTCAAGTACTTAGCCTATAGATTACATGGAAAAGCCATAACAATCTTGATTCTTCCCTTACCACACTAACCCTAGCCTAGCACTACAATTAGATCTTGTTATTAACCGATTAGTATTGAAAGTAACCTAAACACAAATTAATAACAACATTAATTAACAATCTAGGAGAAACCAAGACAATTAACAATAACACCTAGCATGCATTATTTAAATTGCATTATATATCCCCTAGGCAAGTTCATCACCAAGTCTACCATTTCTACTACCCTACAAGGCAATTATGAATCAAGAGGATAAGTGCAGCAATCACATGAACAAAAATCGAATAGGCCTAATTAGATAATCATCATTGCATAAACATTTAAAATAGATATATAGATACTTAGATTGAAATCAGAATAAGAACAATAGTTTGAATCTCACAATCTCAAAAATTGAATAGAAAAAATCCTTGAATTTAAATAAAAACTTAAGCTAGCTTGATGGAAAATGAAAGCAAAGTAAAACTAAGAAAAGATAATGAATATATAATGAAAAACTCTTTGGTTCATAGCTCTCAAGCTTTTTAAATAGTAGTAACTTTAGGGTTTCCCAAATCCTAAACAAACTCAACTTCTAAGGCCCCTTAGACTTGGGTCATAGTTTCAATGAAATTCTGGACTTGATTCTACATGATTTTAACTTTTGCTCCTTTTTAGATTTGTAAAGCTTCATCTCAATTTAAAATGACACTTGAATCACCCAAAATGAAGGTTTATAGCTCAACTTATGGCCCAAATACCGAAATTACTCTAGAACTAGTGACTGGACAGAAATCATGACTTTAAAGCTGAATTCAACCCCCCTAACTGCGAACTAGGTTTCGTGGTCTACATATAACTTGTGGCTTCATATTTAACTTTCTAGTGAATCAAGAATCACTCAATTTCAATGTATGTAGCTTAAGATATGATTTTTCTATTGGGACATCACCAATTTGCCAAAATCTTAAAAGGCAACCAATAAAACTTATGAAAATGCAAATTAAATCCACTTTTAATCAATTGAGTGCACATATGCTCTAAGCTATAAAACATGCTCAAAATAGATCTTTAAGTTTCAAAACACATTAAAACATACTAAAATAAAAGAAATAAATATAATGAATATAAGCTCATCATTACTTTTCATAGTTTTAGTAAAAGGTCTAACATATCAGGTTAGCATTTAGAGACTTAGGGTTAGGGTTTGGGATTAGAAAATTAGGTTTAGGATTATGAAGGTTTGGGATTCATGGTTGGATTTAGTATTTAGAGTATTAATTAAGAGATTGGCCTAAATCCTAAATCCAATTCCTTGAACCCTAGCTAATTCAATACTCTAAACCTTTAAATACTACTTCCAAAACCCTAAACCCTAAGAAAACTCAATCCCCTAAACCCCATATTCAATATCTTAATACCTAATTCAATACCATAAACTCTAAATCCAATACCATAAACTCTAAATCCAATACCCTAAACACTAATTCCAAAACCCTAAGCCGTAAATAAACAAACCTTAAAAACCACAAACTCTAAACCCTATATTCAATTCCCTAAACCTTACATCCAATATCCTAACCAATAATTTCGAAAACCTAAACCCAAAAAAATCCTAAGCCCTAAAAAACCCAAACCTAAAAAAACCTAAACCCTAAAAAACTCACAAAAGCTAAACCCTAAATACAATACTCTAAACCCTAAAAAAATTGTAAATCTTAAAATCGACCTAGCCACTAAAGGGCAACTGTAGTCAAATTGGCAACTTTAGTTGTGATTGATTGGTGACTGAAACATGGACCACTGGCTTTGTCAGCCATTAATCAGTCACTAGCCTAAGCATTGCTTTTACATAACCACTAATTAGCGATTTAGTCTCCTAGCAACTAACTTTTAGCCACTTGGCTCAGTCACTTTCTTGCATAATTCTTATAGTGAAACCGTTTTAGTCAAAATCTCAATCAAAGAAAAATTATAATCGATAAAGGTATTTAATAAGAGAAAATTCTTACAAGGAATAGAAACATAGAATCTTTCATTAATTAGACATGCAAAGAGTCACAGTTGTCTCCCATGGAAACCCCTAGCACATCCAATGTACACCCAAAACACCCTACTTTTGTAGCTATTTCTTAGAGAGCTAATGTCATGCTTGTGACTTGTGTAGGCCATGGGCTATGATAAAAATGTACATAAAATGTGCTTAAGTTGTATAGATAAGTGATACAATTCATAGATGTGAATACAAGCGGCATATAAGGTCATGTGCCTAAGAGGTGCCTTAAGTGCGCATAAAAGAAACCTAAAGGAAAATGTCATCTTTGTGAACCAAAAATGGCTAAAACTAGGTACCAATATAAGTTTTGAAATGAGGATTCAAAATGAGAAAAGTATGGCCAAGAAACCCAAAGGCACTAAGGTGCACCAAGGGAGGGGCACATGGTGGCTCTCGGGCACATCCTTGTGTGCACACCATGTGAATATGAAGGTTATAAAGCCATGTGCCTTAATGGAAAATATGTAGGATTGATGTTTAAGGCTAAAATGAAGATAAGGATTATAATGTAGGCCAAAGAGAGATGAAGAGCACATAAGAAAAGTGAAGGGCACCTTAGGTGCACTAAGGGCTCTCGGGTAGCCCTAAAGGGTCCCTAAGTTCACACGAAAGTTTGATGACCTAAATGGATGAATTAGAAGACAAAGTAGGTGCCTAAATTGTCCCACAAACTAAGTTGAACATGTTGACCAAATTTCTTAAATTACCTAAATGGTTGATGGGAGGTTAAGGCCAAGACTTGGTCAAATTTCTTAGCCGCCAAGCCTAATCGGCCTCACCCTCCACTACTTGGACTTAAGTCCATTCTAAGGCAATTTCCTAAGCATTTATTGTAGCTTCCAACCTTAGAAAATCTGGGCAAAAGGTCCTGCAAAACAAAGAAACAAGTTTGAGAAGCAAAAAAGGCAAAATTGAACATTGAGGCACCAAGGTAGGCTTGCAATTGTGCATTTGGCGCATTGAAAGGTTCCTGCCATTTAGCTGCCAAATCCAAGCTAGGGAAAGGTTCAATTTAAGCTCATTCACCTGAAATTTTAAGGGAGGGAGACTGCCCTAGGTGATGGCTATGGCCGAAAGATCCTAGGAGCTAAGAATATGGGCTATGTGTGCTAAGGCACTATGGTGAGCTGGCTAGTTTACATATGGCAAGTATTAGGGTTCTTAATCAAGCATGGCCAAACTTGTTCATTAATTTGGAGCTATATGTTAATTTGACTAAATTCAAAGTGATCACATGCTAAACTAGATGAAAGAAATGCTTGCTAAGTTATAAGTGAAAACTGTGTATGTGGTATGTGTGTTTTGCATGCTTCTTTGTTTAGTGTGTGTGCTAACCCCCATATATGTACATGAGTATGTTGCATTAGATTGTTCTATGCCTCTTTTGTGTCTGCTTGTCTTTTTTTTTTTGTAGGTGCTTGAAGAAAAAATTACATGTTCATACATATGGCAATGTTTTAAACATTGTAGGCACTAGGTGCCGTATTGAGCTCTTACTGAGTACTTGGGCACTCACGCCCTATTTCTGCCCATTTCAAGAAAAAAAATGGAGGAATAGGTGCTAGTGGACCTCATTAAAGGTACATGAGTAGAGAATGGCTTGGTTATGTTGGCTTATGAAAGCAAAGTTGGAAAGTTCATGTTATGGACCAATGATTTGTGAATAGGGATGACAAAATTTGACCCAACTCGAAGACCTGACGCAACCCACCCGAACCTAAGTCTGACATGACCCGATTTGACCAGAAAAGTCAACGACCTGAATCTGACTATACCCAACCCAACCTGAACCCGAACCCGATTGAAGTGAAACCCAAGAAAACCCGAACTTGAACCCGTCTTGACTCAAACCTAAAATAACCCAATGACTAAACCCGACAAGATCCGATTTTAAATTAAATCAATATAAAATATATGATCGGTAAAAACTTTAGAAAAATTATGATTTAATATATGTGAATGAGTTTCTTCTATTCTATTGAGCTATTTTGTGTTGTAGAGCGAGTAAGTGAGAGTTATGGGAAATGATTAGTGAAACAGTGATAGAGAGATATAAATAATTAGGTTTTAGAAATTATAATACCCTTTCTGTCCCATATTATTTAAAATATTTGACTTTTTTTAATAGTTTGAATTAAATTTATTTATATTGCACCCCACATATCAAATTATTTGCACAATTCATATTTTAACAATTAATATATAATTTCTTTTCAAAATTGTAATATATAAATAAAAAAATTTATACATGAATGATAAATCAAGACCTATAATTTTTAAATATATTTTTTAATTTTTTTAATAATAATAATATAAATAAATTTAAGTCAAACTAGTTAGAAAAGTTAAATAGGGTAAAGAAAATGGGATAGAAGGAGATTATTTTTCAGAAAAAATTTTAAAAGCATATATGTAGAAACTATAGATCATTATTTATTATTTAATATAATCAATTTTCATTTATATACTAAAATATTGAAAATAAAAAATCATAGATTAATTCTTAAATAGTGAATATTACAAAGAACTTGATATAGAGGAAGTATTTTATTAAATAAATCATATATTAATATATCTTCATAAATTTTATATTATTTTTTATGTCTAGTTAAATTAAATTTTAATCAAAATTAACAAAAAAAATTGAATTGATTTAGCGATTTCAGCTTATGCATCAGTGAACTGAGTAAACCCGACAATCAAGTTGAATCTGGTTTAAGACCCAATAACTTGACCTGATTGGATCCGAATCCAAATAAACCCGGCTTGACCCAACCTAAACCTGAAATCTAGTTAACCCGAACCCAAATAACTCAACCTGAACCCAACCTGGACCCGATATACATGCTAACCCGATTAAACCTGAACCTGAATGGCCTGACCTAAACCTGACCCGACCTACTCAATTGCCATCCCTATTTGTGAATTGAATTATAGGATTTAGTGGCTGCTGTAGGGTTATTTGCTTTTGGCTCTATCCTAGTTTTTGTGAAGACTAGGAGGTTTATAAGACAACTACTACTTAGGTGTCAAATAAAAATGGAGGTTCGAGTGACAATGGGCATTGAAATTGTTTAAGCCCATGTTGTGTAACATGCATGCTATTTAAGTAACCTAACTTTTGCTCCATATATATTTTGGCCATGTAACCCTTAGAATGCCCAATTTTGAATCTGTAAATGCATGTATATAAAGCTGGCATAGGGGCTTAGAAGATTGCCTGGCATGTGCCATACTATTACATAGTAGGCTTGTAGGTAGGCCTTCTAAGGCACTAAGTGTAATGGGCAAAAATGATGCATGCATGGTACTTATATTTTGTACTATAAAGACCTAAAATGAAATGTGGAAATGCATATATGTATGGTGAAGTTTGGCAAGTATGCTAGGAGGGCCTAAGGTAAGCCTCCTAAGCATACTAGTGCACACATAGACACATACACACATGCCCACTAGTGCACACTTAATAGGCCTTCAGGGCGCCTAGCGCCTAAGGCACACATGCACATCCTGCCTACACACTTAGTACATCAAGATAAGCCTACTGGGGTACATTCCCACACTTAACACATTAAAAGTTAAAGTTAACAAATTCTCATATTTCAAATTATTTAGCAACCTTCACCTAAGTCCTGCCTTGCTAATAATTGGAATTTGAATTAAGCATCCTGGTTGTTATGCTTTAATTCACCCTATGAAACTTCAAATTTGATTAATCTCTTAAGTGTAATAGGGTGGGGGTGAATTGGAGCCTGATAGCTAATTTGACTGCAGACAGTTTTCCTTAGATCGCTGAAATTTTGATGTTCTTCTTATCATAGGCACATCAATCTTGCTTCACTCAAGTCACTACAAGGAGATATGGTCCTTTGTATGCTATTAGAAGTGAAACAAACAGGGCTTGTCCAAACAAACGGATAGGTGGATAATATACTATCATGAGTAAATTGTAGAAATGGTCTATAACCTTTAGTCATTGTTTCCTTTTAGTCCTTAACCTATTGAGTGTTCTGTTTTGGTCCTAAATATGTTAAAATTGTTTCATTTTGGTCCTTCAGCAGATGAAATTCATTAACTCAGAATAATTGTCTGACATAAACTTTTAAAATTCTAATTTAAATATTTGGTAACTGTTTTCCAGTAAATTTAAAAATTTTAATATTTTTTGATAGTAAATAGACAATTCAAATTAATATTTTTTTCTTTCTAAATGAAATAAATTTAATTTAAAGAGAGAAAAAAAAGTGATTTAAATTTTTTATTAACTATAAAAAATTATTGTATAGATTAAATTTATTGTGAAGCAGTTATTGGATAGTTTAAATTACAATCTAAAAAGTTGTTATTAGACAAATATTTTGAGTTAATAAATTTTAGGACTAAAATGAAATATTTTAATAGGTAATATTTTAATAGGTTTAAGACTAAAACAGAATAATAAATAGGTTAGGGACTAAAAGAAAATAATTACTTAAAGTTAGAGACCGTTCATAAAATTTACTCATACTATCGCATAGAATTCTTGCGGCCCTAAAAGGAGACGTTACGTAAGTATAAAAACTACATCAATCTACCATCAATTATACCAATGCAATGTATTAAATTGGGCTGTCCTAGAGATAGAGTTGGGAGGTAATCGGGACTGGACCGCCAGTCAACCCCGGCCTGGACCAGTCAAACCCGCCTTGGCTCGCCCCAGAAAAAGCCCATTATTTTGTGGGCCAAGTATGGGTCCAATAGGAGGAGAAGACGCAAAAAGAACCGGCCCGGACCAGCCCAGAACCCGTAAAACAGCACCGACTCAGACCGGACCTCCCCGCCCCGCCAGCTCGTCTCGCGCCCTAAGGGCTTTTTGCCAGCAACAGGAACTTGCAAATTTTTTTTTTAAAAAAGGGCTAATTACACAACAGGCCCTCCAACAGCTTTTTGCTCCATTTCAGCTCCCAAATTTTCATTTTTACCTCTTCCAACAACTAAATTTCAAGGACTTTTTGGTCAAACTAATTTTTTTCCTCCCCCTATAAATACCAATGCCATTTTCACTCAATCCTCACATAATCACTCAATCTCTCTTCTTCATCTACTATATTCTCTCAACCATTCTCCTTATTTTCTTAATCTCTTCCAAATTTCTTACTAATCTATCCCTAATATCTTCATAATCCCCTCTTGATTTTGTATTAATCACTACTATTAGTATGTGAGGTATGACTTTAAAAGGAAAGGGCAAGTCAACAGAGAGTTCATCTTCCCACACCACCGGCCTCCGAGCCTTGTTCCGTTGTCGATCTCGGCCCGCCGATAAAGACATTTCAATTCAAGAGTTTTACGACGATGATGCTAGAATTGATATGACGAATTACGATTTGGGTCTCGACGATCAATTACCCAATGATGAAGTGGAAGAGTTGGATGCGATGGCGTCCAGGAATCTGTCAACAGAACCGACGCCTACAAGTCATGAACCCGCTGTAGAGGAAACTCCAGTACAAGGTAAATCCACGAGACTAACTGTTTGGGTTTGGGAGCATTATGAGATCATACATGAAGGGGAGTCGAGGTACAGGAAATGCAAACATCGCGGGAAAAAATTAGTGCATAGAAAGAATTCTGACATTGGAACGCTGAAGTGGCATGTTGAAAATCAATATTCTAATGTCCTTCCTAGTACCGGGACTAGTTCTGGAGGACAAACACAAACAACCGGCGCCGGCGGACCAGGTATATTTCGCTGTTCAGCATAGATCATAGGTTTCTATTATTTATCATTTCTGAAACGCTTTTTGCCATTTCAAAATGTTAGGCCTGTTCTGATTATTTGTAAGTGCCGTTTGGTTTTTTAATTTAATAAAACTTATACCAGAGGTGTTGTTTTTTCGTAAAAATATTTATGACTTATATAATTAATAATGGTAGTATTTTATATATATATATATTATAAAAAAATGAAACCAGCCTGGGACCGCCCTGAGACCGGCTCAAAACCGCCCTGCCTACAACCGGGCTGAGCTTGGTCCTCAGGACCCAGGACCAGGACCGGACAGTCCCGGGCTGGTCCTACCCGGTTCCCACCACTACCCAAAGATCTGTAATTGATAAGAGAGGCCGAGCGAAGTATCTTCTACACTTGCGACCTCCTACTCCCTGTGTTATCTTTTCGTGTACCCTTATTTACTCCCTCTTTTATATATTGTACGTTTTTTTTTTTTTCATTTTATCAGTAAAAATTATGGGTGTTGAATCATATAAGCATTTCCGTTGCTCTGAAGTTACCATTTTTTAAATAGCATAATTACAATAAAAAATATTTATACTTTCTACCTTGTGAGGAGTGTACATTTTAAAGATGATAAATATGAAAAAGTGACAAATATTTTAAGATACAAGAAATCTGGAAAGGAACATATGTTATTAATTATATTAAGAAAGTATTTCAGATTATGACAAGTTAATTGACTGGTTTCATCTCAAACAGTGGGTCCATTGCTCAAGCCATTATTTTATTAACTGGTTTTTTCTCATTAATAAGGAAGACGAATTTGAAGGATGATAAGTATACACTTGGAAGAGGCTTTTGGACTACTTGGAGGAGGCTGCTACAAAAAATCCCATGAAATCCAGGGTTTGTTTAACAGCCTTCAAGAAATTGTATACCTTCCACGCCATCTTGTCATCGTAGCTAACTTATTGCCCAAGTTTTTCTTGGAGAGGAAGCAACCCTGGGAGGAAGCGACGTCTTCAATTCATTTATGATTAATTTGGATTAATTTGAAATGGATTATTTTTATTTTTTCATTTTTTTTATCTCGCATCAGTATTACTTAAAAGTTATATATATATATATATATATATATATATATATATATATATATATATATTAATTTTCATGAATCTTTCACGTCCTAAGTATAATAAAAGAAATATAAATAAAATATATTATATTATAAAAATAATTTTCAATAAATTATTAAAAAGGCATTAGTTTGAGATAAAAGAGTAATTTCTTACATCTCAAAACTATTTACAACATATTTTATTTTAGACAGCCTTAAATCTTTACAACATATTTTTGTTTAGTAAATTTTTTACTTTGTTAAGCTTGAACTATTGTCTATCGTTTCATTATTCATTTTCTTATAAACCTTTTAATTTACGCCTAAAATGTTATAGTAAAAGTAGAAATAAAATATAAACTTTTCAAGACTCTTTTAATCTTTATGTCAGCCAAATAATTTAATAGATATAGAACGAAGGAGCATAGAAGTATTTCGGCTTAGTTCAAATTAATACTAAACGAACGTAAATTGCATTCAGATATAATCTATTTTTAGGTGATGACATATCAATTTTCTCCAGTATGCAAGAAAGAAAAAGGACATGCTTTATCGTCTTAATAATGCAATTGAATGAGGAATTGGGATATGCGATTTGATCCAAGAACGTAATACTTCTGTCTCGTAGAAAATGACCTATTTGAATTTTTATGTAGTTTAAAAAAGTTTTCAGTACTTGAGAGCAAATAAAAATAAGTAATAGTGAGATTTTCTTATTTTTTAAGAAAATAGAGACAAGTAATTTTAAATTTTTTAAAAAGAACAGAATATTGATTCTATAGGCGTTAAAGGGGCACCCTGTCTTTCCGGGAAAGGACAAAATATTGATTCTATAGGGGTATTTGCGTACTTTTAACAGTTGTCCATAAGAGACGCATGAGAAATTCGGACGATTTTTCGATTTTCTTCTGGTTTAAATAATTACTTCCAGTTGAAGGCGTCGGAACAAAATCGGTCGACGAGCCGAGTCAACACCACTCGGGCTTGGCGGTCCATCGCGAAATTCGAATCGAAATCTCGTTGATGGAGCTCGAAATGGAATCAATGGCGGCATCGATCGGAGTATCGGTGCCGGTGCTGCGATTCCTCCTCTGCTTCGTCGCTACTATTCCGGTGAGCTTCTTCTGGCGATTCATTCCAGGTCGACTAGCGAAGCACTTGTACTGCTTCTTGTCTGGTGCTTTTCTATCATATCTGTCTTTTGGGCTATCTTCAAATCTCCACTTTTTGGTGCCCATGTTGCTCGGCTATGCTTCTATGCTGTTTTATCGCCCCAAGTGTGGGATCATCACGTTTTTCTTGGGCTTTGGTTATTTAATTGGCTGGTGAGTCTCATTTGTTTCTTTGATTTTGGGTGTCTCACTTTTTTCGGTTTTGATTGCTGTAATTTTTATTCTTTTATTGCTTGTCGATTTTGGAAGTTTTGATATTTCTCATTGTTATTCAAATTATTTAAAATTTGTGTCCTTTTGAATTTTCTGCGTGCTTGATCTCTATGCTCGTTTGTGTTGCTCAAAATGATATGTATTATAATTCAGTACTACAGCAAATAAATATCAATATTTCCGGCGTCAGCAAAACATTATTTTGATTTATATTAACGGGATTTTCTGTATTTAGACAACTTTTGGTTTTGCTGGATTTTTTATTATTCATTTATTTATTTGTTTTATTGCAATGCTTCGCAGTTTAGTTGTTGTGAATAATGCTTTGTTTTCCAGAATCTTGACTGTTCGTATGTGTTTGTAGCCATGTGTATTACATGAGTGGTGATGCTTGGAAGGAAGGAGGCATCGATGCCACAGGTGGAGTAACGTTCCCAGCTTCCAACTTTACAACTGACAGAAGCAATCAATTTATGTTCTTTTTATGTTTATATTGATAAGGGGTCTTTTATTTATGGCTTCCTTATCTGTTTTGAACTACTTTCATATTTTTCAGTTTGTTATGTGATTGTTTTATAGATCATAAGAATTCTTTGATCCCAATTTCATGATTTGCTTGGACGTCTTCAATTATAGTCCAATGCTTTGACCTGTGTGAGACAGTTTATAACTGTTAGTTCTCTTTCTGGTATTTAGGGGCATTAATGGTCCTGACCTTAAAGGTCATTTCTTGTGTAATAAATTACAATGATGGATTGCTGAAAGAGGAAGGCTTGAGAGAGGCTCAGAAGAAAAATCGGTTGATAAAGTTACCATCTTTGATCGAGTATTTTGGTTATTGCCTTTGCTGCGGTAGTCATTTTGCGGGTCCAGTTTATGAGATGAAGAACTACCTTGATTGGACTGAAAGAAAAGGGGTAGGGCCATCCTTATAATCTGGTTTAATATGTGCTTGCCTCTTATGTTCATCTGTCATTATTCTGCACCAATACTGGCTTTGCTGATTAACTCTTTCTGTTTTACTTTTTAGATATGGGCTTATTCCGATAATGGACCATCTCCATCGCCTTATTTGGCCACTATCAGAGCACTTCTCCAAGCTGCTTTTTGCATGGCTTTGTATCTTTACCTTTCTCCTCTTCATCCGTTATCCCGTTTTTCTGATCCCATTTATGATGAATGGGGTTTCTGGAGAAGGTTGAGTTATCAGTTCATGTCTGGCTTCACCGCCCGCTGGAAATATTATTTCATCTGGTCCATTTCAGAGGCTGCGATTATTATCTCTGGCCTCGGTTTCATTGGCTGGACAGAATCTTTGCCACGAAAGCCTAGATGGGATCGTGCAACGAATGTTGACATTCTGGGAGTTGAATTTGCAAAGAGTGCAGTTGAGCTTCCACAGGTCTGGAACATACAAGTCAGTACTTGGCTTCGACATTGTGAGTATTCAGGCTTGTGGGTTTTCCCCACATTTTCTTTCCCCTTCTTGGTTTGGATCTCATTCTTTATTTTGTGAAATATAATGCTAAAGCAATATATAACTTAACTAGTTTGTTGTTTCGAATCATGTAGATGTTTATGAAAGGCTCATGCAGAAGGGGAAGAAGCCAGGCTTTTTCCAGCTGTTGGCAACGCAAACTGTCAGCGCTGTTTGGCATGTAAGTACTCCTTGACCGGCCTTTTCCTTTTCCTTTTTTTCCCTGGCTCCTTCAGGCAAGCTGTTTGGCTTCTTAATAAAACACTCTAAAAGAGTAGAACCATTGATGTAGCTAGAAGAGTGTTAGAAAGGTTTAAGTTCAATTGGTAAGAGCACAGTTGATGTATTGATCAAAAAGCTCTTGTGTGTATATACCAGATACTCAAAGGTGAAAGGCACACATAAGGCAATAACCACTTCCCAAGGTGCAAAGTTCACAAAAAAGGGTTCGCCTGAGTGAAGTGGTGCCTTTTTTGGTTTATGATGGTAGATTAATGAAATAAACTAGATATAGGATCCCTTAAAACCATACCATATTAGAGGACAAGTCTGTGTGCTTATGTTTAAGAATACAGTAACAATTGTAACTTCCAATAGCTGATCTTAAACTTATGACTTTTAAGATAATCATAAACAAGACAAAATTTATGTTTTTGCTTAGAAGTAATTTAAAATAAATCCCATTAACTTTATTAGAAGACGTTATGTGCTTTGGTTTAATAAAGTAATATGATAACCTTCAATCATTGATGTTATAGTTATGTTCATGAGATAAGCTTCAAGAAAACATATTATATTTTAATTTATGTTATTGTTATGGACCTTCTTGCCATTATATACCTTCTGTATCTAGGATCTTTTTGTCTTTCTCTAATTGATGTCATAATTAAACTTAGAGCACATGACAAAGTCAACTTTCTCAGCACTTTTAAACAGGTGCATGTCTCAGCCATAGGTGCTGCAGGTTTGCCTTGCTGTGCCTTGGTGCATTGGCACAAAGCTTGTGTGCTTTTGATGCCTTGCTTATATATATAAGCTCTGCTTTTATCTGTGTGTGAGTGTCATTGCTGCTTTGTTGTTATAAGTATGGAGGAACATTGCAACTTTTTTGAAGAAGAATGTTATTCAATGAATGTTTTCCTTTTATCTTAGTCCTTTATTTACCCTTGTTTTCTTGATCTCTGTCACTTTGAATTATTTTTTGGATTTCCAAACCATTCACATGCAGTGTATGTGGTACCTACATTACTGCGAAGTTTTATGTACATGCTGATGCCATGATCATGCTTTCAGTCTTTCAACAGCTTCTTCAAATACATGACCAAATTTGCTCTGGTTTTCTTTATTTCTGTGACTTGAAGTACTTTTGTGGGATTTGCAAATCATATCACATGCAACGAATCTGGTACTTATATTATTTCAAAGCTTTGGTATACATGCTCATGTCATGATCTACTTTTCAGTTTCCCAACAGTTTCTTATAATGCATGGGCATTATTTGTTCTTCCGGTTTTCAAACTGGTTCCAGTTTTGGGGGAAGTTTTCTGAGCATCCTGCATAGCAATGTGCATCATGTGAAGCATGCATATCTAGACTGCATGTCATTTTATGTGCACTATAGCTTATTAATAAGAACTATATCATAGTCTGCTAATTCAAGACTAATGATATATTTCTACCAATTCTGTCTTCACTTGGGTTTACCTCTAAAGCGTTTAACATTACTTTCCATTTAGATTTGTGAAAGTTGGTGCTTTGTTCCTGTCAGGCAAGAGGAAAAGTGGAAGGGTTAATATAAGCTTCTATCTAGATGGTCTATGCACATATTCTTCCTTCTGGTCTCTTTGAAGGAATGATATGTATCCCTTATTGGTGGAGTCCCAAGAGGTATAGGTTTTTCCGTGGGGGAGGATTAGAGGACAGAATGCATTGTGGTTATATGTTTAATTAAGGCATCCCGAATGAAATTCAGTCCTTAGAGTATCAAACGATTCTTTTCCCTGCTATATTTATCTAGCAGATGCTCTTTTAACATTGTATTGTATTAGACCTAAATATCTTTAGTAATGCATGTTTTTTATCCCTTGCTTCAGAAGTCCTACATCTGTTTAACTTCTCTTTGCACATTTGCTTAATGATTACAGGGTCTTTATCCTGGATACATCATCTTTTTCGTCCAATCAGCATTGATGATTGCAGGTTCAAGAGGTAACATTAATGATATGAACATTTCTGGTTCCAACTTCCAAGAATTCTTTTCGGGTGCAGAGCTTGAAGTTGATTGGCATTGGATATACTTGATTTTGACGGATATTTATGTTTATTTTCCGAACAGTTATTTACAGATGGCAACAAGCTGTATCTCCAAACATGGCTTTGTTGAAGAAGGCACTGGTTTTCATGAACTTCACTTACACGGTTTTGGTTTTGAACTACTCTTGTGTTGGTTTTATGGTCAGTTACTCCCCCTCTATTTCTTATCAAGTGCTCTTGTTGATTATTCAATTTTGCACCTTCTGAAGGCTATTGTTTGGCTGTGGCCTCAGGTACTAAGCTTGCGTGAAACAATTGCTTCCTACAAGAGCGTGTATTTCGTCGGCACCATTGTTCCGATAGTAATGATTCTCCTTGGCTACGTAGTACCTGCAAAGCCTGCAAAATCTAGAGCTCGAAAAGAACAGTGAGGCAGAAATGATGTTCATCTTCGTCGGATGATTAGAATGACAAGGCAATGGAACTTCTCTTTCCATATCTTATTTTACCAATGTGACTAATATTTGTTTGACTCGCATTTAATTCATCACTTCAGTCCATCCGATGCTATGGGATATATTCTGCGAGTCATAAAATGAGATCGTCTTTGGAATTCCAGATAATTGCTTTTTCAGGTCACTCCAGTGAAGTGAAACTGAAACTGACTTCCTACACACTTAAAAGCCAGGTCTAGTAGTTTGTTCGGGAATTAGCTTCTCACAAACTTTTTAGAATGGAATGGAAAGCTATTGCTTTTTCTTGGTTCTCTTTTCCCCTTTTTTTTTTTTTCATGTACCTGAGGGAACCGGAGAGACCAATGAGTAGGGGACCTTTCTACAATACCCCCTAATAAAGAGGGGTAAGAAAACTCCCCCAAATCAAAACCGTTTGATGGGCCCAAACTAACCTCAGCCGTCTGATCTACCACCTGTAACTAGCTGAAATTTTTCGGGTCCTAAGCTGGGTCAAGTTTGTGTTGCAATTTGATCCGGTCGTGATTCAAACTTCTCGATTGCAATCAACAGCAGAAAAATTGGACTACCCATCAGCATGGGTTAGTTGCAGTAGCTATGGGAGATGCTGGGGCTTGGTTTCCGGATAGCAATAGTTGAAGGAATAGGTGTGATAAGGATCGGTGAGTCTAGCGGCCTAACATTCTAAATTTTGTGTTTATGGTGGTTGGCAAAGCGTGAAACAGGTTCTGAGTGTTCTGGTGGCATAGTGGCAAACGTCTAAAATGGTTGGCAGTGGCCGATCAACAGCAACAGCAGCGTTAGTAAGGTTGGCAATGAAGGGCGAAACCAAGAAAATTATTGGGTGTTGGTGTTAAAATTTTTAACGACCCAAGGGCAAGATTTTATTGAGTCTACACTTCATTTGTCTCATGTATGAGTTTTAGGTTTGAGTCGGGTAAAATCTAAATTTGGTTTCTTAACTTTTTGGTTTGTCCTATATTGGTTTTTTAATTCTAAAAGTGCCTATTAAAATCCTTTAATTCATCTAGTGTGCCTTATTTGGATCCCCATTGTCAGTTTAGGTCTTATTTTGCACAGAACTTGCTTATGTGGCACCCATATTGTCACGTGGCTTCCTGTTTAATTGAAATGGATGACCATATTATACAGAAATAAAAATTTAGACCCAAATTGATACAAACAATAATCTTGGGAGCTTGAAACACAAATATTCCAAACTCCATCCTTTTTCCCAATGATCAGTAGCGTGACAACTAGATGGTGGCGGCAGCACTTGTTAATGAGAAAAGATTGGGCAAGATTGGGTTAATTAATATTTTAAGTTCTTAAAATTATGTTTTTGTTAATTTAAACCTAAGATTTATTATTCTCTCAATCTTATCATTTTTTTTTATCATGAAAGTGGATGACACATGGCATTGTGGGATCAAGCAGGGGCTATTAAGAGCCACGTATGTATTTTCAGTCAGAAATAATGCTCAAAATAGTGAATGAGACTCAAATAGGATGCATTGCTTGAGTTAGGAGACCTTAATAGTCATTTTTAAAGTTATAGGAAGATAATATTTTTTATACAAAACACATAAAAAAATAGAAACATATGGAACAACATAAATATTATTTAACAGAAAACTAATTTAAGAAAAAAACAATACTCTAATGGTAATAGTACAGTTTTTAAAGATTGAGTTTTTCGGTAATTCAAAGTATGTTAAAATATATATATTGTACTTCATGTGAAATAAAATAAAAGGAAATACCTTATGTAGATACCATGGTGTACATATCACATGTTATATCGTTAAAAACTTAAAAAAAAAATACCTATCTACAGAGTACCACAAACATCATGACATACTAAGGTTGTCAAAAATAGGTTCCTACCTAGAATCGTTTTGGCTGTTCTAAGGTCGTAAAGTCATAAGACTCTACAAAAAATACAAAAAAAATAGAGAAAAATTATGAAAAATATAAAATCATTTAAATTGTCTTAGAAAAGTATCAGAAACAACATGTGATTTGCACTCAAAATTCATTGATTTTATGCTTAATTAGTGGAATAAGGTAGGTTTTTGGTTGGCTGGGGCTTCAGGGTTCAGTATTGGTGTTTTTGTAGAGAGGAGGCAGGTTTTGGTTGGCAAAAGCTAGAAGAAGAAGCTTGGCCAGCTTAATCCTTAAAATTGCCACACATCTGGTGCTTTAACTGGAAATTATACAAATATTAGGAGTATTATGAAACACGCTGGAGAGTAAAGGACCAAAATTGGCATTAGGTTGCACTCGATTCCTTTAGCTACGTAATTATAGCTCCAGTCCCCAGTTTCCAAAAACGTACAATTTAGTTCCAATATATATTTTTTTATAGATTTGACCCAATAAGGCTAGAGTCATAGAATCTTAACGTTTCTACGACTAGATACGCGTTTCTACCTAAAGTTGCATTTCTATTGCATTTCTAAACGTCTTCTATCTCTAAAGTCGTAAAAACGTATGTTTCTACGACTTGAAATGCGATTTTAGTAACCATGTGACATACCACAGAAGAAAAATTGAATGCTTGTGAAAGATTCTATATAGTGCACTACATATGCATGGTAAGCAAAAGACACCACGAAATTAAAGTCCTTGCTTGTGTGTACCAAACAAAAAAAGTCCTTACTTGCATTTGAACCCAACCTAACCTAGAAGAATGACTTGAAAAATAATGCAAACCAAATAACCTGATAAAACCCAAATCTCAATTTGAATGACTCAAACCAGATGAAATCCAAATTTGGTTCTTTAACTATTTGTTTTGTCTTCAAATGGTCTACTTCTGATCAAATCTTAATTGCAATACACTCATATTTAAACCCCTATCATATTCCTTTGTTGTTCCAGTTCGAGTTTTGTTTTTATTTGAATGGCAATAGATACTAATATTAATAAAAAAATATGGTACAAAAACTCCTGGTTTCAAAAAGACACTGGAGTAAGCCATCCCAACAAATTCCTATCAAACATCAAACGTATATACTGCCTCTGTCTCTCAAAACCTGAAGTCCAAACTAAATCTCCCTTAACCTTAAATACAAGCACCCCCTACTACCACCATATAAAAACAAGCCTTAGTCCCAAAGAGAAACAGCATTTGAAGCCAAAAAACGATGAGAACATAGAAGTCATATCTTTAATTCCTCATTCCAATCTTTTCAATTCATATTTCAATGCCGATACTTTAAGTTGAGATCCATATTTCTTGCACATCTTCCACTGATTCTTAACTTTGTCAAAACTCTCTAAAATTTTCAAAGTTTGTTAATTGCACCCATCAAAGGTTTTCTTATAGTTGGAAACTTTACTTCCTTGCTTATAAACACAAGACTCCAAAGTCCTATTGTTTCCTTGCCACAAGACGACCTAGAAATCATCCAAAACCAAGGTTTAAATTTGAGCTCCCACCAAGTTGGATTTTTTTTTCTATAAGGCTACATTGAATGGCTACTACATTTTTGTTTCCTTATCAAGATTTTTTTTCTCATATTCCATGTGGCTTTCAATGTAGCAGGAGTTGAGGACACCTAATTTGTATTATTTAACAAGTTATGAAGGCTTTAGTGTAATTGAAGTTGCCCTAGAGGTGTTGGTGTAGGTAGCTCCTGTTGTTCTAATATTCTAAGTGGAATAGCCCTGTTATGGTGCTCAATGACATGTTTCATTATTCTATAACCATATCGGGAAGGACCGATGTTGTTGTCCCATAGTAGGGCTTCTGCTTGATAGTAGATGAACATTATTTGGACAAAACAGAAAAAACTGATCATATTTGGATAAAAGCATTTGGTTTTTTTTCTAGTTTGGTCGGTTTGGATCAAAATCAAATTTGCATTCAAAAAAAATGGTGTAGTTTATTTTCTAGTTTGGTTAGTTCGGATCAAAACCAAATTTTATATTCAGTTATCAGATAGGTTATTGGATTGTACATTTAATACTGAATAAACCCAATATACCAAATAGTAATAAATATTTTATCATTATCCACAATAACACTACATATATAAAGTTATTTCCTGCTAATTTTTACTATTATCCATATTGATCCTACATATATAAAATTATTTTCCTACTAATTTTGGACAATAAGTGGTCTATTTTTATTTAATTTTGAGTATGAGAGGTAATATTTTTAATATTTATTTTATTTTTTTTCATTTACTATGTGTTTATGTCTTAAAAAGATAACTAAATAAACTGAAATAAAATTCAGAGGGTTCGGATCAGTTTTGACATGTAATTTAGACAATTTGGATACACTTTGTAAAAACTACAAATCAATTGATTGCTGTGTTTAAATTGATTTCAAACCAAACCAACTGAATGTTAATCTCTACTTGATAGAGCCAAGTTTGTCAAGTTTGTCCAACAAATGCTTGTTGCAAGTATAGGCGGTTTGCTACTCATGTACTACTATTGTAGATTTCGTGCAGATAAAATGTAACTTTACGTGTTATTTTATGTATGTTAGAAATTGTGAGTTTTGTATGTAAACTAGTACTCCTTATACCAAACCAAAAAGAAAAAATGTTTTCTTTTTTAATCATCATTTAAACTCTTATTACACATAACTCTAAAGAGATTTTTAAAAAAACATGTTCTAGGGGCAAAAATGAAAAAAAAAATGTCATAAAGTATACATGTCTTACTCCTTGTAGCCAAATAAACATATAATCCTTTACAGGACGGAGGGTGTTTATAACTTGATGAAGAACCTAGTGGAGTGCACAAGCTGCAATCTAAGATAGTAGGTTCATGAGCTGTTTATAATATAAAAGGATTGATTTCCTTATAACCTTGTAAGTTTATATAAAAAGTGTGTGTATATCCATTTTCCTAGTTGCTAGATAAGTTTGACTTGACTCAATATATTAATTAAACTACTCTGTTAGCTTGGAACTCTTGTAGTTATAAAGTCTTTCACTATAAGGAACTTATCTATGCAATTCAAATTTAAAATGTTTTTATACGCGCACCATTCTTGATGGTGACATTAAGCGTGCTGAGCGAGATCTGCCTGCTGAGATTTGACTTCAACAATATCTTTATATCCTAAACATGAAATAGAATTCGGTAGGCCTAGGTTGTGAGATGGGAAGGAAATGAGTATAATTTGTGTGCTCCTTGGATTAATGCCAAGGTATGGTTTTTAATTCTCTTATTTTTACAAAGAGGACCTAATGTTTTATAAGCTACATAAAAATACTAAGTAGTCGGCTTTGATACCAAAATGCCCAAGAAATTCAAAGTAATTCAAACATACAAACATACAAACAAGACACACTAATGTAAATTGGGAATTACACACACATAATTTATTAACTTAAACTACAAACCTACAGATAACTAGTAAAAACTAATTTACTATACGAAGATGAAGAACAATGGAATGATTACAAGCTTATATTGTTGAAGTAGAAGCCCAAGCTTCAACAGAATTGACACTACTATGATATAGGTACAAGCATGCCACTTAAACATTAAATAAGAAGATGCGAATTTTGGAGGTAATAAGAAGGGCATCAAGCACATGGAGTACATGAAAGAGAAGTAGAAAGAATTTGATCTAATTCGGATGCCTTGAACTTTGTAGGATGGCTCCTTAGATAGGAAAAGATTCTGGGCCTTAGTGATAAGGCTTACCAAAGCTTCAACAATGGGCAAATAGAGAAATCTGGGACCACTTTTGGCTGATGGTCGGTTAATGCTTCAATAATTTTGGCCTTGGTGGAGGCTTTAATTATTCTGGGCCAACTACTTTTCTTCTTTTGTCGGCCAACACCTACTTTATTCACATGAAAGTAAAGGCATTGAGCCGGAGATGCCTTTGCTAGGAACCTGCTAAGTTGTTATTGTTGGTGTTGGGTTTCGGGAGCCAAACAGCACAGCGGAATTTAACCGAAACCCTCCAGGATCCAAGTGAAACGGGGTAAACTGGGTGTTCGAAAATTTTCATACCTAATTTTCGGTTGAGATTTCTCACTCAACTGTAGAGTCAAATCACAAAACCTGAACAGTTGACATGTTCAGGCTCTCTATGGTATCCACACGAGCCTCTCGGGATCACCACGTTTCCACCACGTCCCGGCAGATGCGTTTCTCTTGCGTTCGCAGTGCTAGCTTACGTCCTCCAAGGAATTGCAAGAGAAGAGTGTGGCTGTCCTTTTGGGAGGCTAAGGCAAGGAAACCTGCGAATTTCTCACTTAAAAGTTGTATTTATAGTGAGACTCAACTTCCAGGCCTAATGGGTTTCAAAGCCCTAATCCAATTAGGATTTAATTTTGGGCTTATTAATGGCTCAAATCTTGGGCCCATTATTAATACGAAATTAAAGTGAAACTATAACCCAAATAATTAGCCCATGCACTCTAATGATCCAAATAGCTCTATGTGTGCGACCCAATAGGTTCTTGCCATGTTGGCAATGATCATAAATCACATTTATGATCATAAGCAATGAGCGGTGTCTAGCAACACATCATTGCTACCCAAGTGACAAGATTGTCGGTGAATCGACTAAACCTTTATGATCATCACCGATATATGCCATTGTCCCTTTGTCCAAGATATCAAGACTAAGCACGAGACATGGAATGTGTCACTCTCGTATAGCCCAATCTTTGGTTTCTTGATTACCGAGTAGACCAACTTAAACTGATGACATTGATATCGTATATCAACTCATCCGAGCATGGCCATGCATTTTTCTAAGTCTTACTCTATCAAGGGGCCCGAAGATATCACTCCCGTTACATAGGAGGGACAAATCCCATCTTGATCATACAAATCCCTCCGCATGATATGTGACATACCCAATGACCTCCTTCAAGTTCACTCAGTTACGAGCAACAAAGGAAAGTATCAAAGTATGTGACTCACATGTAGGGAACCTTGATGATCTTAGGTCGAAGGACTACATATACCATGATCACTATGAGAATCACTTATGACACTCATATAACGATCCATGTAGTGTTCTCATGGTGGGTCGGTCCAGTACACAAGTTCTCCAACTTGTACCCATATGTAGACTACATATCTCATATTAGTCTCCACATATGCTAGTCATTATGTATTATTGCAACCCGCTCCACAATAATACTAGACCAGGGACGTTTAAGAATATCATTATTCTAGGGTTACAATTATGTTTGTTAAGTTACGCAGAAACAAAACAACAAACATAATTGTTGGATTAATGCCTTAATAAAATATCATGACTCAATGTGCAAAAATACAATCATCTCATGATTGGCCTTTTGGGCACAACACTAACAATCTCCCACTTGCACTAAAAGCCAATCATCCATGTATCTAATACCGATGGACCTAGAATGGCTATCATGCTTCTGCTGCGTAAGGGGCTTTGTCAGTGGATCAGCAATGTTGCTGTCTGTCGAAGTCCTGCATATCCTTACATCACCCCTCTCGATGATCTCCCTGATGAGATGATAGCGTCGGAGTATGTGTTTGGATCGCTGGTGAGATCGAGGTTCCTTAGCCTGTGCGATTGCTCCATTGTTGTCACAATAGAGCTCTATCGGGTCGGCAATGCTTGGAACCACTCCAAGTTCAGTGATGAACTTCTTGATCCAAACTGCCTCCTTCGCAGCATCAGAGGCGGCAATGTACTCAGATTCTGTTGTAGAGTCAGCTACTGTCTCTTGCTTTGAACTCTTCCAGCTCACAGCACCACCACCAATACAAAACACATAACCAGATTGCGATCTAAAATCATCCTTATCGGATTGGAAGCTTGCATCGGTGTAACCCCTTACAACGAGCTCATCTTCACCTCCAAAGACCAAGAATGCATCCTTAGTCCTTCGTAAGTACTTAAGGATGTTCTTAACAGCTGTCCAGTGACTCTCACCGGGGTTCGATTGGTACCTACTCGTCATGCTCAAAGCATATGAGACATCGGGACGAGTACATATCATGGCATACATGATAGATCCAATTGCTGAGGCATATGGAATCTTACTCATGCGCTCTCTCTCCTCGGGTGTACTCGGACACTGAGATCTAGAAAGAGTGATACCATGTGACATGGGCAAGAATCCTTTCTTGGAATCTTGCATGCTAAACCTCTTTAGCACCTTGTCAATATATGTACTTTGACTTAGGCCAAGAAGCTTTCTAGATCTATCTCTATAGATCCTGATGCCTAACACATAGGCTGCTTCACCCAAGTCCTTCATAGAGAAACATTTCCCTAGCCAAGTCTTCACAGACTGTAGCTCAGGAATGTCATTCCCGATGAGTAGTATGTCATCTACATACAACACCAAGAAGACAATAGCGCTCCCACTAACCTTCTTGTAGACACAAGGTTCATCTTCATTTTTGATAAAACCAAACTCTTTGATTGCTTCATCAAAATGAAGATTCCAACTTCGAGAAGCTTGCTTCAGTCCATAAATGGACCTTTGCAACTTGCACACTTTATTGGCATTCTCAGGAGTGACAAAACCCTCAGGTTGTGTCATGTACACATCCTCAAGTAGCTTTCCATTTAGGAATGCAGTTTTGACATCCATTTGCCATATCTCATAATCATAGTGTGCAGCAATAGCAAACAAAATTCGGATGGATTTAAGCATAGCAACTGGTGAAAAAGTTTCATCATAGTCAATACCATGAATTTGCTTGAAACCTTTTGCAACCAATCGTCCCTTAAAGGTAATCACATTACCATCCATGTCAGTTTTCTTCTTGAAAACCCATTTGCACCCTATGGGTTTTACCCCTTCAGGTGGGTCAACCAAAGTCCATACTTGGTTTTCATACATGGATTCCATCTCAGATTTCATGGCCACTAGCCACTTCTCAGAGTCAGGCCCCGACATAGCTTGTTGGTAGGTTGTGGGCTCATCCTGATCCATGAGCATCACATCACCAGTGTGAGTCACGAGAAATCCATATCTCTCGGGCTCACGCCGAATCCTACCAGACCTACGTGGGCTCTGTGCTACAGGAACAGACTCTTGAACCACAACATCTTGTGGTGTCTGTTCAGGTTCCATTTCAGGTTCGATGTCTCCTTGTTGTTCTTGAATTTCTTCAAGTTCTACTTTCCTCCCACTAGTTTCTTTAGAGATAAACTCTTTCTCTAAAAAGACACTAGTTCGAGCAACAAACACTTTTTGCTCAGAAGGATTGTACAAATAGTAACCCTTTGTTTCTTTGGGATACCCAACAAAAAGGCATTTTTAAGATTTGGGCCCTAGTTTGTCAGAGGATTGACGTTTCACATAAGCGTCACAGCCCCAAATCTTCATAAAAGACAAATTGGGACGCCTCCCACTCCATATCTCATATGGTGTCTTTTGAACCGATTTAGATGGAACTCGGTTTAGTGTAAAAGCGGCTGTCTCTAGAACATGTCCCCAAAAGGAGTTTGGAAGGTCAGCTTGACTCATCATAGAGCGAACCATGTCTAACAGAGTTCGATTTCTCCTTTCAGATACACCATTCCATTGAGGTGTACCTGGTGGAGTGAGTTGTGATACTATACCACACTCCTTCAGATAGTCAAGGAATTCTCGATCCAAGTACTCTCCACCTCGATCTGATCGAAGCACTTTGATACTCTTCCCGAGTTGATTCTCTACTTCATTCTTGAATTCTTTGAACTTTTCAAAGGATTCTGACTTGTGTCTCATAAGATACACATAGCCATATCTGCTAAAGTCATCAGTGAAAGTAATGAAGTATTGGAAACCTCCTCTAGCTTGTGTAGACATAGGGCCACATACATCACTATGTATGAGTCCTAGTAAGTCATTAGCCCTTTCACTTTGCCCTGTGAATGGGGCTTTGGTCATCTTGCCCAACAAACATGACTCACATGTCTCATATGATTCAAAATCAAATGAGTCCAAGAGTCCATCCTTATGGAGCTTGGATATGCGGGTCTCATTTATATGGCCCAAGCGACAGTGCCAGAGATAGGTCGGGTTTGAATCATTTAATCTGACCTTCTTGGTATTCACATTATAGATTGGATCTTCGAGGTCTAGAACATACAACCCATTGCTAAGTTGAGCACTACCATAAAAGATTTCATTCAAATAAATAGAACAACATTTGTCCTTTATTATAAATGAAAAACCTTTCTTGTCCAAACAAGAAACAGAAATCAAATTTCTACTAATAGTAGGCACAAAGTAGCAGTTGTCTAATTCTAAAACTAATCCACTAGGTAAAGTGAGAACATAAGTCCCTACGGCTAAGGCAGCAACCCTTGCTCCATTTCCAACACGTAGGTCCACTTCACCTCGGGCCAATCTTCTACTTCTACTTAGATCCTGCACATTTGCACAAATGTGAGATCCACATCCAGTATCCAATACCCAAGATGAGGAAGTAGAAAAGTTAGCCTCTATAACAAAAATACCTGAAGTGGAAGTCTTACTTCCCTTTTCCTTAGCAAGTTCTTCAAGATAGAGCTTGCAGTTGCGCTTCCAGTGTCCAGGTTGCTTACAATGGAAGCACTCCCCTTCCTTTGCCACACCACCCTTTGGTTTCAGTGCAGCTGAAGAAGAATTAGCATTGGACTTTCCATTAGCTTTATCCTTCTTCTTGTTGGCTTTTCCCTTTCCCTTGCCCTTTTGAACCATCAAAATGGGCTTAGCCTTCTTAAGGTTTTGCTCAGCAGTTCTCAACATGTTGAGCAATTCAGGGAGGGACTTGTCAAGGTCGTTCATGTTATAGTTCATGACGAACTGACTGTAGCTTTCAGGCAACGATTGCAAGACTACATCAATAGCCAACTCTTTCTGAAGAGCAAATCCCAAATTCTCAAGATTCTCAATGTACCCAATCATCTTGAGCACATGAGGACCCACGGGACTTCCCTCAGACATCTTGCACTGAAACAATGCCTTAGAGGTCTCAAACCTCTCATGCCTAGCTTGCTCTTGGAAAAGCATTTTGAGATGTTCGATCATATCGAACGCCCCCATGTTCTCATGTTGCTTCTGAAGCTCAGATTCCATGGTAATAAGCATGAGGCATGCAACATCCAAAGCATCATCAGAATGCCTCTTGTGAGCATCCCTTTCAGCTCTTGGAGCAGTGGCAGTAGGCTCATTCGGAATGGGCTGCTCTAGGACATAAGCCTTTCTCTCTTGTTTGAGGACTATCCTCAAGTTTCGGTACCATTTGAGAAAGTTGGTCCCATTCAGTTTTTCCTTCTCAAGGATCGATCGCAACAAAAGTGTCGATGTGTTTTGTGCCATGGTTATCTACAACAATAAATATGCAGTGTAAGAGTCATGTATTTTAATTCATTTAATAAGGACTTTTATTAAACGATACTCCCACTATTTTCCTCAAAATAATAACCCTCGATATTATTTCGGAACACCTCGGCACTAAGGTATTCTAGTGGGCCAAGATCCATATTTGACCACAACCTGAGTCAGCTTTGGCTTTTCTCTCAAGTTACAGCTATTTAGGTAGGCAACTCCTTGCCAATTGCATCCCATGCAACTCTTGGATAGTTGGGTGAACAACACTTGTCCAAGCTCATCTCATGAACTTAAGCCCAACTCTATGCCTCTAAGTCCCTAATCCTATTAGGATGACTTAGTTAAGTCGAACCCAAAGTTAGCAGTTTGGATATCACTATTATCCCATCGCGCCTTACCAAGATGAACATAGGTGCTTTGCTTTGGCAAACCCACCTAATGTTGATCAAAGTCTTGACGAGTGCCAACATTTGGAAGGCATCACATTTAATGACTTAATATTTGTTTGAGGGATTTTTTTTTTTGATCTCACCAATTTGTTATCTCCGGTTGTCTTATACATGCATCACATACAAATATAAAACATGCATCTCATGCTTACAAGAAAGTAAACGTGACATGGTTATAGCCCAAACTATGCGATATTCTCAAGCCAATGAGAATATCATAAAAGCCTAAGAAAAGAAAAGGGTCTTCACAAGCTCCTTCTCTTCCTTTCTTGGTTGCCCTTTTGTTGTCACCTCCTTGGACATACCACCTTGGATGATCCTTGGACATACCACCTTGGATGATCCCATAATGTACCATTACATCAATAATAGAAACCTCGAGTTACATTCGAGGGGAGTAAGGTGAGAAGAGAATGTACAATGAGAGTGATAAGAAAAGGCACGACTTGCAGGCCGTATTTACAAGTACAACCAATCAAGGGCTATAACCATGCACCATGCTTCAAACACCAATCAGCATATCATGTCAAATCTCATTCAACAAAGATGCATGCCAATTTTTGCGAGTTGATTAACCAGTTTTTATTTATGTGGCGCTTCGCATACGGCGGTCCCGCTGGCCGGTCGGTCCCGCTGGGCGGTGGTGTCCCGCTGATCGGTCAGCAGACGGGGTCAAGGGGAGCTGCCCTTGCGGGGGGTGTGGGGGGCAGCGCTGACCGGTCAACGAAATGGGTTAGCCCAAGGTATTTCCCTAGCACCTGGGGCAAAAAAATGTCCGCCCCCCAAAATACTTACTTTCGTTGCAAAAAATTGTCTTACAATTGCTTAGCCCAAAATCTTCTATTTCGAGCAAGTAGGCACCCGAGACTCCTCTATTCGAGCCACCAAAAATACCTTACTTTCGGTGCCCGAACAGGCCGAATCCGAACAAAGCTAGGGTTTTTGCAACTATTGCAAGAATCCTAATCCATATAGGTATCTCATACCATTCAATTTCGAGATTAATCTCATTAACCAATTAGTGTCGTTTCTTCATATATCTCATATGTTCATTACGAATTCCGGTTTCATGCATCATGAATCAATCTAATTAATCATGGCCGAAAAGCAACCGAACACATAGCATCATGCGATTCAACACTCAATCCCGATTTAGGGTTTCACCAGTAGCTCTGATACCACTGTTGGGTTTCGGGAGCCAAATAGCGCAGTGGAATTTAACCGAAACCCTCCAGGATCCAAGTGAAACGGGGTAAACCGGGTGTTCGAAAATTTTCATACCTAATTTTCGGTTGAGATCTCTCACTCAACTGTAGAGTTGAATCACAAAACCTGAACAGTTGACGTGTTCAGGCTCTCTATGGTATCCACACGAGCCTCTCGGGATCACCACGCTTCCACCACGTCCCGACAGATGCGTTTCTCTTGCGCTCGCAGTGCTAGCTTGCGTCCTCCAAGGAATTGCAAGAGAAGAGTGCGGCTGTCCTTTTGGGAGGCTAGGGCAAGGAGACCTGCGAATTTCTCACTTAAAAGTTGTATTTATAGTGAGACTCAACTTCCAGGCCTAATGGGTTTCAAAGCCCTAATCCAATTAGGATTTAATTTCGGGCTTAATAATGGCTCAACTCTTGGGCCCATTATTAATATGAAATTAAAGTGAAACCATAACCCAAATAATTAGCCCATGCACTCTAATGATCCAAATAGCTCTATGTGTGCGACCCAATAGGCTCTTGCCATGTTGGCAATGATCATAAATCACATTTATGATCATAAGCAATGAGCGGTGTCTAGCAACACATCATTGCTACCCAAGTGACAAGATTGTCGGTGAATCGACTAAACCTTTATGATCATCACCGATATATGCCATTGTCCCTTTGTCCAAGATATCAAGACTAAGCACGAGACATGGAATGTGTCACTCTCGTATAGCCCAATCTTTGGTTTCTTGATTACCGAGTAGACCAACTTAAACTGATGACATTGATATCGTATATCAACTCATCCGAGCATGGTCATGCATTTTCTAAGTCTTACTCTATCAAGGGGCCTGAAGATATCACTCCCGTCACATAGCAGAGACAAATCCCATCTTGATCATACAAATCCCTCCGCATGATATGTGACATATCCAATGACCTCCTTCAAGTTCACTCAGTTACGAGCAACAAAGGAAAGTATCAAAGTATGTGACTCACATGTAGGGAACCTTGATGATCTTAGATCGAAGGACTACATATACCATGATCACTATGAGAATCACTTATGATACTCATATAACGATCCATGTAGTGTTCTCATGGTGGGTTGGTCCAGTACACAAGTTCTCCAACTTGTACCCATATGTAGACTACATATCTCATATTAGTATCCACATATGCTAGTCATTATTTATTATTGCAACCCGCTCCATAATAATACTAGACCAGGGACGTTTAAGAATATCATTATTCTAGGGTTACAATTATGTTTGTTAAGTTAGACAGAAACAAAACAACAAACATAATTGCTGGATTAATGCCTTAATAAAATATCATGACTCAATGTGCAAAAATACAATCATCGCATGATTGGCCTTTTGGGCACAACACTAACAATTGGATGAGGATCCAATGCCTTTCTAACTTTTCTAGGAGAGCTATTTTTGGATATATTTCAAAATCCTTTCTTTTAGCATTGAGAGGGGAATCTCAGAGTCTCTAAACTTGTCTCCTTCATAACATCTAGGAAAAATTACAAAAACTCCCCTAAGTTATAGTGCAACCTACAACTTAGTCTTCAATATTTCAAATGCCTATGCTTACCCTTTGTCAAGTTAATACTGTTATTCATTGTTACTACAAAAATGAGAAAATACCTAATTTTTCCCTCCTAACCTTCTTTCTTGGAAACTTTGCCCCCAACTATTAAAACCCATTCTAATCAAACCAATTAATCTAAAAAAAATGGAACAACATAAGCAATTAATCTAGAAGAACAGACCAATAACTTTGGACAATTTTGGAATCTAGTGATGAGAGAGTCGAACCTACCAAACCTAATAAATGGGAGAAGAACCAACGATTTCGAATCCATATCACCATTAATGATTTTGAATCTAGATCTCTGGACTCTGTCACTGATTGTAATGGTGTAATTTGGTAAATTTATATTTGTCTACTTATTTATTATTTATTCATAAAATTTTATTGACTGTTTGATCGTTCCAGGTTAGAAAATGTCGGATATAAAAGTTTGGGCAAGAATTTTAGTCTAACATTGTAAGGGGATGATTTTATGGAGTTTTTGCTTGGTAGGCTCGGTACAAGGCCTGTCAGATTTTCCAACCAACCCGGTATACCTAGAATCCTAATAAAAATAACCCTAACCAAAAAAGGACCGCTACACTTTTCTCTACCATTGATCTAAAGGCATGTAGCACAATCTTATGCACCTAGTTTCCCTATAAATAGCCTCTACTTTCCTTGTGAAATGAAGGTCATTTTTACAATCATCGCACCATTTTAAGTTCTCATCCTATTTCATTTCTCTCACACACTCATATTTAGAGTTCTCATGCTATTTCCTTGGTACCTAAAAGGTGATTGGGTCACCTTTAGAGTAACTTAAAAATGTAGGTTGATCACCTTTTAGGTGCCTAAAGTGTGATTGGGTCACACTTTAGATGCCTTTAAGGTGACTCGCTACCTTAAAAGTAACTTCAAAATGTGACTCGATCATCTTTTAGGTACCTAAAGTGTGGCAGGGCTACCTTAAAAATAACATAAAAAGGTAACGCTTACCTTGAAAATACCTAAAATGTGACCGGGGCACTTTAAAGGTAATATAAAAAGATAACTTAGTCACCTTTTAGATACCTAAAGTATTACCAGGTCATCCTGAAGGTAACCTAAAATGGTAACCCAGTTACGTTTAAGGTACCTAAAAGATGACCAGGTTATCTTGAAGGTAAGCATAAAATGGTGACCCAGTCACCTTTTAAGTGCCTAAAATGTGACTGAGTTACCTTAAAGATAACATAAAAAAGGTGATTGCGTTAATCTTTAGGTAACTAAGAAGTAACTGATCACCTTAAAGGTGATTGAGTCACCTCAAATGTAGCCTAAAAAGGTAATTGAGTCACCTTGAAGGTACCTAAAAGGTGACCGGGTCACCTAAAGATAACTTAAAAAGATGACTAGATTACCTAAAAGGTTATCGGTTCTTTTGGGCAAATCTAACTTTTTTGCGAGTTTGGGGTCAATGTTGACATATTCACAAAAGGTTTGGTCAGTATGACAAACCTAGTCATATTTAGCGACTTGATTGAGAACTTCATTAAAAGGGTGAAATTACGGTTTTAGCCCTTGAATTGTAAAAAATTTTACCACCTACACTCTAGAATTTTCTTTGTTTCGCCCCCCATTGCCAACCTTACTAATGCTATTGTTGCCATCGATCGGCCGGCCACTGCCAACCATTTTAGACTCTTGCCACTATGCCACCAGAACACTCAAAACCCGTTTCAACTAAAATTTCATGCCTCCTTGGTTTAGCCAAAGACAACGGAGGGAGCCCCGGAAAAATTAAATAAGGCTCATCTTTACCATCATTTTTTCTCATCTCTGTTCCCTTATTTACGTTACTTTTTTCAGCAACTAAATTGTTTGAAGACATATCCAAAGATATTGAATGGACCCCAAGAAAAATTAAGAACGGAGCATTTAAAATATTATTTAATCCCACACCATTTTCCTTAACTTCTTTCAAACCCGACTCAAACCTGAAACTCATACATGGGACAACCGAAGTGTAGACTCAATAAAATCCTAATTAATACAAAATTCAATTATTAGTTTCTGCTCCCTCTGACCTAAAATAATTGTCTGGTAGACAAAAGCCCATAGTTTAAGGAAATCACAATAAATATAGTCGTCGTTTGTGAATCTAAATATTATATAAATCCTAACCCCCATTACCGTATCTATATTTTTATGTTCGAGCTTTTCTAATATATAGAATTCAAGGTATAATAGTCAATATATTAAACTATGTTATTTAATTATAGAAATGGACCATAAAATGAGACAATTCAAAATGAAAATATTATTTTACTTGAATAACCCAATTTGATTTGACCGAAAACAGCCAAGCTGACTCAATTTGTCATCTCCCCAAAACTAAATAACCCGACACAAATATGAAATTATGACAACTAGAACGACCCAACCCACATCTAACTCAACTAACCATATTAGTCCTTATTCAGGAAGATTCTACACTGCCCCCAAAGATAAGGGGGTAAAGTTATCCCCCCCTATCTATACCATTGATCATGGCTGATGTTAGCAAGGGGAAAGGGCTAGATAGGCCAAGCCAGTGAAGAGAGAGGAAAGAAAAATAAAAAGGATGAGCGAAGGGACATGACAAGGTGCGACTGAAAAGGCACTGAAAGGTTCAGTGGCATAAACTATAACCACTCTAAAGGTGTTGCAGCTACTTTATGTGACTACTGTGTGACTAAGCTACCAGTTGCACAATTGCTGACACAGAACAAGCATAGAAAGGAGGGAGGAGAGAGAAGAAAATAGTGCATAAAGAAAAAATAGGGAGAGAGGAGAAAATGACAGGAAAAGGTGAGAGAATGTATTTTATTTTATACAAATTATTAAAAATGAGAATACTTTTTAAAATTTTAGCGGTATAAAAAATATTAATTGTTGAATAATAAAATTAATAAAGTATTTATTTTATACATACGCCAATGGTACTTAAAATATAAAATTTATGTATATTGATCAACTCAATAAAGCAAATGAAAAATAATTTACAAAGTAATTGTAACATAGCAAGGACTTTAAAATTGAGCACTGAATAGTACATATGGTTGATGTACAATGTTAAAAGAATAATAAATTTTATTAGTGACGAGTTCTACAATTTTGTGATGTAAAAAAATAAATAATTTAAAGATCGGATACCTAAATCTGAGACATTATGAAAATTTAAGAATCTATTAGTCACCAAAATAAGACACCTTTATATTTCTTAATGCGTTCAATATAGTCACCAAAATGTCACATATGATTCTAAAAAATATAGTTTAGCAGAAATTAGGATGTTAATTGGGTGGGTCAGGTCAGGTTTGGGTTTGATCGGGTTAGCAAGAGTTTTGGTCCAAGTCGGGTTATTTGGCTTCGAGTAGATTTTGTTCCGGTTCATAAGAAGTTGGGTGAATTTCAGTCTCGGATAATTTCAGGTCGGGTTATTTAGGTTTTGGGCTAGATTTGGGTTTGGTTGCAGGGTTTAGTCGAGTCACTAGTGTATAAGTTGAAATAAATGGATAGATTTTACTTTTTCAACATTATTTATTAAAATTTAAATTAAGAAAATTTGATTTTTATGTGATTTGATTTAGATTAATTTTCCTTCTTTTTGTATGTTTAATTAAAAAATTCATAAAAATTTTCTTAATTATGTTCTAACAAATTTGCTACAATAAAAATTATTCTATAAAATGCAACTCTAGTTCTCTATTGTCCATAGTGACTAAATTGTTAAATTTCAAAATTTTTGGGGTGAAAATGCAAAAAAAGTTTAAAAGTTCAAGGACACATCTTGTAATTATTATGGGTGGTAAAAAATAAAATTTTCAAAATTTAAGTATTTTATTGCATTGTACCTAAAAGTTTAGTTACCAATGTTGTAATATTGACATTTGCCTACCAAGATTATTAACCTTACTAAATATGGAAAGTTACTTGTTTTGGAAAGACCCAAATATGATACTTACTAAATATGGAAGTGCCAAATATGGAATCTACTAAATATGAATATTTCCAGATATGAGATTTACTAAATATGGATATTCCTAATTATAGGACTTATTAAATATGGTTTAGGAGTTTAGGGTCAGGATTAAAGGTTTATGGTTAAGATTAGCCATTTAGGGTTTTATGATTTTGGGTTTATGTTTATAGTTAGAGTTTTAATTTGGGGTTTATAGTAAAAACTAGGATTACGTATGGGGTTTATGTTAAAAAGGGGTACGGGTTTAGTCATCAAGTCATTTTGAGTCCAATTTAGGTCAGTCTCAAATTTGGGTCATTTCAGGTTTACGGTAATTCAAGTTCAGGTTATTTTGGGTTCAAGTTAGTTCAAGGTCAATTTATTTCGGGTTTGGATATTTCAGGTTTTGGTAACTTAGATTTGGGTTTTTTTTTGTTTCACTTGTAATTTTCTATAAAAATATTAATAAAATTATGAATTCAGTTGTTAAACATTTATAATTACCTTACTTGACACCAAAACTTAATATTATGTAAAAAAGAAGTAAACTTAAACCCTAAACATAACCTTAAAATAACACTAAACCGTAAATTGAGCACTAGTTATAACCCTAAAGTAAATATTGAATCCTATATTAAGCCTTAAACCCCTAATCCTAAACCTTATACCCAAACCCAAACCCTTAACCTCATACCCTAATCGTAAACCCTAAACCCCATATCATAACTCAAAACCTTGACCTTGACCTTAAACCCTAAACCTAATATTAAACCTTAAACCTAAATCTCTAAACCCCAACCTTAAACCTTAACCCTAAAACCTAAACTTACAACTTAAACCTAACCTTAAATTAACGATAAATACCCAAAACCCTAATTTAAGCCTTATACCCTAACCCCTAAACTCCTAAATCTAACCCTAACCTTGAACCATAACCCTAAATCCTAACTAAACTCAAACCTAAATTTGTAAGTGTGACTAGGTTACCTTGAAAATCACAAACAAATGTAACTGAGTCATGTTGAAAGAACCTAAAGTGTGACTGAGTTACCTTAAAAGTAACCTAAAAAGGTTATCCGATCACCTTTTTACATATCTCAAGCATGACTAGGTCACCTTTAAAGTAACTAGGTTACCTTTAAGGTACCTAGAAAGGTGACTGAATCACCTTAAAGGTAACATAAAAAAGTGACCTGGTCACCTTTTAGACACCTATAGTGTGACTAGGTCACCGTGAAGCTAATCTAAAAATGAGGCCGAGTCATCTTGAAGGTACCTAAAATGTAACCGGATTATCTTTGACCTAAGAAGGAAACTCAGTCGCCTTATACATATCTAAAATGTGACCAAGTCACTTTAAAAGTAACCAGGTCCCTTTGAGGTGCGTAAAAGGTGACTGGGTCACATTAAAGGTAACATAAAAGGATAACTAGATCATCTTGACCGTACCTAAAGTGTAACCGGGTCATCTTAAAGATCACTTAAAAAGGTCACCCGATCAACTTTTAGGTACCCAAATTGTGACCAGGTCATCTTGGAGGTAACATAAACAGGTGGTTGGGCCACCTTGAAGGCACCTAAAGTATGACTGGTTCACCTTAAAGGTAACCTAAAAAGGTGATTATGATCCATTCATAAGCTCACTAGCATCTTCCACAGGCTTATGCCACCCTTTTCAAGACCACTAAAAGTGTTATTTTAACTTTTGGAAATAATGACCTTTGGAAATATTGTGAAATGCATGTTTTTCTTTGGCCACTAAAGATTGTTACTGCTTACCTTCTCCACCACCAGCTACTGCCACTCTGGGTGCCTTCACACCCTAGGCCATCAACTTCACCTCTTTAACATTGCCGCACTACTAAGATGTCGCATCTCATCATTCTTCTGCCAAAGATTGGTATCATTATTAAAAAAATCACATTTACCAACGGCAATTACCAACAGTTGTGATTTCAAAATTACCAACACGAGACCATTGATAGTGAGCCATTGGTAACCAATGCATTGAAAATTTTTTACCAACGACTTAGTGCTAAGTTGTTGGTAATTTCCAACATATACATGTTGGAAAAAAGGCTGATGGAAATTACTAACAATATAAGTTTGTATGTTTTTTACCAACGGTCTAATTTTTACCAACGTGTTAAGCTATTGGAATATACCAATGTGTTTAACCGTTGGTAAATACCAATGTGTTTGACCGTTGGTAATATTTGCAACGTGTAAGACCATTGATAAATATTTTGAAATTAAAAAAAACATTGAAGCAGCTTCCAACATGAGCTATTGCAAACTGCAATTTACTTTTTAAAAAAACACAAAAAGATTAAAATAATTGGTATTGTAATTTCTTCTAAATTTTACTACATTAATGTATGACAAATTAGAAATTAATATTAACAAAACTGAAACAAATTGATATTAATAACATTAATAAAATTATATTTAGCAAATTATATGTTATATGCACTAAAAACTATATAACAAAGATTTTATTAGTAAAAATAAATTATATTACTAAATTTATATTTAATGAGATTATATTTCACGTCTTCCTAAAAATTACTGAAATTCATAAAAAAATAATTCAAAATTCAAAAAAATTTCAAAAATTAACAAAAAATTCAAAAACTCAAATGCAAAACTAACTAAAAATTCAGAAAATCAAAATTGAATCGACAATTAACAAGATTAAACACCAAACAATTCAGATCGGCAAAAAATAGAAAATAAGAATTAGTAACAATTAACAAAAATTTAGAATTCTACAATTAACAAAAATTAGCAAATAGGAAAAAAAATTCAGAAAAACCAAAATTTGAAAATTTCACTATAATTAAAAATTATCCAAAATCAGATTACTTCATGGAAATAAGATCGGCACCATGTTATTAGATCTGCACTTGAAATCAGATTGGCAAGGGATGGAGAAGCTGACAGCGAGAAATGAGCGGCAAGGCATGGAGCAACGCCAACCGAAGAGCCAAAAAACTTGATTTGCAAATGCGGTGGGCAAGGATATGTCGGCCGATGAGTGAGGAGGATGGCGAGAAGCAAGGACGATGGTAGTGAGAAGCCAACAGTGATGAGAAGCAAGGCGGCCAACAAAGGGCAACGAACATCGGGCAAGGCTTGTGAGGGCAGACGGCGAACGGAGGTGAAGGAGAATAGTGAGGCGACAGATGAAGGGGAAGGCGAGGAGCGACAGAGAAACAGCGACATGGATGACGTGAACTGTGACAAAAAATGGCGACGTAGATGACTTGGATAGCAGGGTCGAAAAATGAGAGTGAAAGGGAGAGGCAGGGAGAGGCTGATGAGAGGGAGGAGAAGAGCTAGATGAGAGGGCGAGGGAAAGGGTGAGAGAGAGCAGATGAGAGGACGAGAGAGAGGCAGATGAGGGAGGCTGAGGGGGAGAGGGTTAGGGCAACGTTTTTATACCTAGGCTTAGGTTAGGCTGGGCTTTGACCCAATGAAAATATATGATATATTTTAAGAATATTTTTTGAATACATGATACATTATATTATTATTATTATTATATTTGCATGATAATATATAGTTTAAATTATTATTATTATTTGTAAAAAAATATTTTAAAAATATTAATTTACTTTCTAAAATATAATATATATGATTATTAATATTTATATATTATTATTACACATTATAATACATATGGTATATTTTAAATATATATTATTATATTTATAATAATAATGATATTATTATTATATTAGGGAGGCTCAATTTCACACTATATATATTAAAATCATAATTTGTGATGTATAAGGGATATATAAAAATATTAATATAATAATAATAATAATAATATAAAAATTAATAATTGTTATAATAATATATGATTATTGTAGCATATATATTTATTATATAATTATTATAATATATATTACTATTACTATTATTTTTTTTTGTGAAAATATAACACTACATTCTAAAAAATAAATCATAATAATAATAATAATAATAATAATAATAATAATATAAATTATCGTATATTATTATTATTATTGTTATTATTATATATGATACATTATATATATATGATATATATGATTTTGTAATTAAAATAGAGGAAAACCTCTACTTTTTTCCCAAAATTTCCATAATTGTTTCAAAGTGGTAATTTCTTTTCACGTTGGTAAATTTTAATTTTCTTTACTAACAGCCTAATGTGTTGGTAATTACCAATGGTTTGGCCGTTGATAATTTTCCCATTGAAAAATATGTAAATTACCAACGCATTGGACTATTGGTAAATTACTAGCGTGTTTGACCGTTGGTAAATTACCAATGCGCTTAACCATTGGTAAATTTTAATTTTCTTTACCAACGGCTTAACCTATTGGTAATTACCAATAGTTTGGTCGTTGGTAATTTGCCTATTAGAAAATAGGTAAATTGTACTAGCATATTGCTCACCTTCTCCACCCTTGATGCCTTTGTAACCACATCCACTCTGATTGCCTCCTCACCTTTGACCATCGACTTCACCTTTCCAACCCTGCCACTCAGATGCTGTGTCTCCCAAATTTTTCCTTTCCCTTTCAATCAAAAAGGAACGCTGACTTTACAACCTTTTTTCCTTTCTGCCATACACATTTGCTCATTCTTTAGCCTTCCTTCCTTGTTATTGGAACTAGTTCCTCCTTGCCTCCCCTTTCCAATTGCAATGGATGCCCCACTGTTCACCACAGCCTTCTTAGGCCGCCACTGCTAATAATTTGAAACCAACGAAGCCCTTTGACCATCTTTCTCAAAGCTAGGATATTGATCAAATTCAGTCTGTTTATCACTTAACAAGGCATCCAACATTTGCTAGATACGCTTCAACCCTCTAGAATTCCTTCCCTCAGGAAAAATGATACATGAACGGTTAGACTTCCTTGCCTATACAAGTTCCAAAAATTGCCCATGGAAGTTCTTTTTCAATAAAAAAAAGATGTTTTGCCATCCAAAAAATGTTGTCATATTAGCCTTTCCAATGAAACCCTTGTTGGGTTTCGGGAGCCAAACAGCGCAGCGGAATTTAACCGAAACCCTCTAGGATCCAAGTGAAACGGGGTAAACCGGGTGTTCGAAAATTTTCATACCTAATTTTCGATTGAGATCTCTCACTCAACTGTAGAGTCGAATCACAAAACCTGAACAGTTGACGTGTTCAGGCTCTCTATGGTATCCACACGAGCCTCTCGGGATCACCACGCTTCCACCACGTCCCGGTAGATGCGTTTCTCTTGCGCTCGCAGTGCTAGCTTGCGTCCTCCAAGGAATTGCAAGAGAAGAGTGCGGCTGTCCTTTTGGGAGGCTAGGGCAAGGAGACCTGCGAATTTCTCACTAAAAGTTGTATTTATAGTGAGACTCAACTTCCAGGCCTAACAGGTTTCAAAGCCCTAATCCAATTAGGCTTTAATTTTGGGCTTAATAATGGCTCAACTATTGGGCCCATTATTAATACAAAATTAAAGTGAAACCATAACCCAAATAATTAGCCCATGCACTCTAATGATCCAAATAGCTCTATGTGTGTGACCCAATAGGCTCTTACCACGTTGGCAATGATCATAAATCACATTTATGATCATAAGCAATGAGCGGTGTCTAGCAACACATCATTGCTACCCAAGTGACAAGATTGTCGATGATTCGACTAAACCTTTATGATCATCACCGATATATGCCATTGTCCCTTTGTCCAAGATATCAAGACTAAGCACGAGACATGGAATGTGTCACTCTCGTATAGCCCAATCTTTGGTTTCTTGATTACCGAGTAGACCAACTTAAACTGATGACATTGATATCGTATATCAACTCATCCGAGCATGGCCATGCATTATATCAACTTTCTAAGTCTCACTCTATCAAGGGGCCCGAAGATATCACTCCCGTTACATAGGAGGGACAAATCCCATCTTGATCATACAAATCCCTCCGCATGATATGTGACATACCCAATGACCTCCTTCAAGTTCACTCAGTTACGAGCAACAAAGGAAAGTATCAAAGTATGTGACTCACATGTAGGGAACCTTGATGATCTTAGGTCGAAGGACTACATATACCATGATCACTATGAGAATCACTTATGACACTCATATAACGATCCATGTAGTGTTCTCATGGTGGGTCGGTCCAGTACACAAGTTCTCCAACTTGTACCCATATGTAGACTACATATCTCATATTAGTCTCCACATATGCTAGTCGTTATGTATTATTGCAACCCGCTCCACAATAATACTAGACCAGGGACGTTTAAGAATATCATTATTCTAGGGTTACAATTATGTTTGTTAAGTTACGCAGAAACAAAACAACAAACATAATTGCTGGATTAATGCCTTAATAAAATATCATGACTCAATGTGCAAAAATACAATCATCTCATGATTGGCTTTTGGGCACAACACTAACAATCTCCCACTTGCACTAAAGCCAATCATCCATGTATCTAATACCGATGGACCTAGAATGGCTATCATGCTTTTGCTGCATAAGGGGCTTTGTCAGTGGATCAGCAATGTTGCTATCTGTCGAAGTCCTGCATATCCTTACATCACCCCTCTCGATGATCTCCCTGATGAGATGATAGCGTCGGAGTATGTGTTTGGATCGCTGGTGAGATCGAGGTTCCTTAGCCTGTGCGATTGCTCCATTGTTGTCACAATAGAGCTCTATCGGGTCGGCAATGCTTGGAACCACTCCAAGTTCAGTGATGAACTTCTTGATCCAAACTGCCTCCTTCGCAGCATCAGAGGCGGCAATGTACTCAGATTCTGTTGTAGAGTCAGCTACTGTCTCTTGCTTTGAACTCTTCCAGCTCACAGCACCACCGCCAATACAAAACACATGACCAGATTACGATCTAAAATCATCCTTATCGGATTGGAAGCTTGCATCGGTGTAACCCCTTACAACGAGCTCATCTTCACCTCCAAAGACCAAGAATGCATCCTTAGTCCTTCGTAAGTACTTAAGGATGTTCTTAACAGTTGTCCAATGACTCTCACCGGGGTTCGATTGGTACCTACTCGTCATGCTCAAAGCATATGAGACATCGGGATGAGTACATATCATGGCATACATGATAGATCCAATTGCTGAGGCATATGGAATCTTACTCATGCGCTCTCTCTCCTCGGTTGTACTCGGACACTGAGATCTAGAAAGAGTGATACCATGTGACATGGGCAAGAATCCTTTCTTGGAATCTTGCATGCTAAACCTCTTTAGCACCTTGTCAATATATGTACTTTGACTTAGGCCAAGAAGCTTTCTAGATCTATCTCTATAGATCCTGATGCCTAACACATAGGCTGCTTCACCCAAGTCCTTCATAGAGAAACATTTCCTTAGCCAAGTCTTCACAGACTGTAGCTCAGGAATGTCATTCCCGATGAGTAGTATGTCATCTACATACAACACCAAGAAGACAATAGCGCTCCCACTAACCTTCTTGTAGACACAAGGTTCATCTTCATTTTTGATAAAACCAAACTCTTTGATTGCATCATCAAAACGAAGATTCCAACTTCGAGAAGCTTGCTTCAGTCCATAAATGGACCTTTGCAACTTGCACACTTTATTGGCATTCTCAGGAGTGACAAAACCCTCAGGTTGTGTCATGTACACATCCTCAAGTAGCTTTCCATTTAGGAATGCAGTTTTGACATCCATTTGCCATATCTCATAATCATAGTGTGCAGCAATAGCAAACAAAATTCGGATGGATTTAAGCATAGCAACTGGTGAAAAAGTTTCATCATAGTCAATACCATGAATTTGCTTGAAACCTTTTGCAACCAATCGTCCCTTAAAGGTAATCACATTACCATCCATGTCAGTTTTCTTCTTGAAAACCCATTTGCACCCTATGGGTTTTACCCCTTCAGGTGGGTCAACCAAAGTCCATACTTGGTTTTCATACATGGATTCCATCTCGGATTTCATGGCCACTAGCCACTTCTCAGAGTCAGGCCCCGACATAGCTTGTTGGTAGGTTGTGGGCTCATCCTGATCCATGAGCATCACATCACCAGTGTGAGTCACAAGAAATCCATATCTCTCGGGCTCACGCCGAATCCTACCAGACCTACGTGGGCTCTGTGCTACAGGAACAGACTCTTGAACCACAACATCTTGTGGTGTCTGTTCAGGTTCCATTTCAGGTTCGATGTCTCCTTGTTGTTCTTGAATTTCTTCAAGTTCTACTTTCCTCCCACTAGTTTCTTTAGAGATAAACTCTTTCTCTAAAAAGACACCAGTTCGAGCAACAAACACTTTTTGCTCAGAAGGATTGTAGAAATAGTAACCCTTTGTTTCTTTGGGATACCCAACAAAAAGGCATTTTTGAGATTTGGGCCCTAGTTTGTCAGAGGATTGACGTTTCACATAAGCGTCACAGCCCCAAATCTTCATAAAAGACAAATTGGGATGCCTCCCACTCCATATCTCATATGGTGTCTTTTGAACCGATTTAGATGGAACTCGGTTTAGTGTAAAAGCGGCTGTCTCTAGAGCATGTCCCCAAAAGGAGTTTGGAAGGTCAGCTTGACTCATCATAGAGCGAACCATGTCTAACAGAGTTCGATTTCTCCTTTCAGATACACCATTCCATTGAGGTGTACCTGGTGGAGTGAGTTGTGATACTATACCACACTCCTTCAGATAGTCAAGGAATTCTCGATCCAAGTACTCTCCACCTCGATCTGATCGAAGCACTTTGATACTTTTCCCGAGTTGATTCTCTACTTCATTCTTGAATTCTTTGAACTTTTCAAAGGATTCTGACTTGTGTCTCATGAGATACACATAGCCATATCTGCTGAAGTCATCAGTGAAAGTAATGAAGTATTGGAAACCTCCTCTAGCTTGTGTAGACATAGGGCCACATACATCACTATGTATGAGTCCTAGTAAGTCATTAGCCCTTTCACTTTGCCCTGTGAATGGGGCTTTGGTCATCTTGCCCAACAAACATGACTCACATGTCTCATATGATTCAAAATCAAATGAGTCCAAGAGTCCATCCTTATGGAGCTTGGATATGCGGGTCTCATTTATATGGCCCAAGCGACAGTGCCAGAGATAGGTCGGGTTTGAATCATTTAATCTGACCTTCTTGGTATTCACATTATAGATTGGATCTTCGAGGTCTAGAACATACAACCCATTGCTAAGTTGAGCACTACCATAAAAGATTTCATTCAAATAAATAGAACAACATTTGTCCTTTATTATAAATGAAAAACCTTTCTTGTCCAAACAAGAAACAGAAATCAAATTTCTACTAATAGTAGGCACAAAATAGCAGTTGTCTAATTCTAAAACTAATCCACTAGGTAAAGTGAGAACATAAGTCCCTACGGCTAAGGCAGCAACCCTTGCTCCATTTCCAACACGTAGGTCCACTTCACCTCGGGCCAATCTTCTACTTCTACTTAGATCCTGCACATTTGCACAAATGTGAGATCCACATCCAGTATCCAATACCCAAGATGAGGAAGTAGAAAAGTTAGCCTCTATAACAAAAATACCTGAAGTGGAAGTCTTACTTCCCTTTTCCTTAGCAAGTTCTTCAAGATAGAGCTTGCAGTTGCGCTTCCAGTGTCCAGGTTGCTTACAATGGAAGCACTCCCCTTCCTTTGCCACACCACCCTTTGGTTTCAGTGCAGCTGAAGAAGAATTAGCATTGGACTTTCCATTAGCTTTATCCTTCTTCTTGTTGGCTTTTCCCTTTCCCTTGCCCTTTTGAACCATCAAAATGGGCTTAGCCTTCTTAAGGTTTTGCTCAGCAGTTCTCAACATGTTGAGCAATTCAGGGAGGGACTTGTCAAGGTCGTTCATGTTATAGTTCATGACAAACTGACTGTAGCTTTCAGGCAACGATTGCAAGACTACATCAATAGCCAACTCTTTCTGAAGAGCAAATCCCAAATTCTCAAGATTCTCAATGTACCCAATCATCTTGAGCACATGAGGACCCACGGGACTTCCCTCAGACATCTTGCACTGAAACAATGCCTTAGAGGTCTCAAACCTCTCATGCCTAGCTTGCTCTTGGAAAAGCATTTTGAGATGTTCGATCATATCGAACGCCCCCATGTTCTCATGTTGCTTCTGAAGCTCAGATTCCATGGTAATAAGCATGAGGCATGCAACATCCAAAGCATCATCAGAATGCCTCTTGTGAGCATCCCTTTCAGCTCTTGGAGTAGTGGCAGCAGGCTCATTCGGAATGGGCTGCTTTAGGACATAAGCCTTTCTTTCTTATTTGAGGACTATCCTCAAGTTTCGGTACCATTTGAGAAAGTTGGTCCCATTAAGTTTTTCCTTCTAAAGGATCGATCGCAACGAAAGTGTCGATGTGTTTTGTGCCATGGTTATCTACAACAGTAAATATGCAGTGTAAGAGTCATGTATTTTAATTCATTTAATAAGGACTTTTATTAAACGATACTCCCACTGTTTTCCTCAAAATAATAACCCTCGATATTATTTTGGAACACCTCGGCGCTAAGGTATTCTAGTGGGCCAAGATCCATATTTGACACAACCTGAGTCAGCTTTGGCTTTTCTCTCAAGTTACAGCTATTTAGGTAGGCAACTCCTTGCCAATTGCATCTTATGCAACTCTTGGATAGTTGGGTGAACAACACTTGTCCAAGCTCATCTCATGAACTTAAGCCCAACTCTATGCCTCTAAGTCCCTAATCCTATTAGGATGACTTAGTTAAGTCGAACCCAAAGTTAGCAATTTGGATATCACTATTATCCCATCGCGCCTTACCAAGATGAACATAGGTGCTTTGCTTTGGCAAACCCACCTAATGTTGATCAAAGTCTTGACGAGTGCCAACATTTGGAAGGCATCACATTTAATGACTTAATATTTGTTTGAGGGATTTTTTTCTTTTGATCTCACCAATTTGTTATCTCCGGTTGTCTTATACATGCATCACATACAAATATAAAACATGCATCTCATGCGTACAAGAAAGTAAACGTGACATGGTTATAGCCCAAACTATGCGATATTCTCAAGCCAATGAGAATATCATAAAAGCCTAAGAAAAGAAAAGAGTCTTCACAAGCTCCTTCTCTTCCTTTCTTGGTTGCCCTTTTGTTGTCATCTCCTTGGACATGCCTCCTTGGATGATCCTTAGACATACTTGGATGATCCCATAATGCACCATTACATCAATAATAGAAACCTCGAGTTACATTCGAGGGGAGTAAGGTGAGAAGAGAATGTACAATGAGAGTGATAAGAAAAGGCACGACTCGCAGGCCGTATTTACAAGTACAACCAATCAAGGGCTATAACCATGCACCATGCTTCAAACACCAATCAGCATATCATGTCAAATCTCATTCAACAAAGATGCATGCCAATTTTCGCGTGTTGATTAACCAGTTTTTATTTATGTGGCGCTTCGCATACGGCGGTCCCGCTGGCCGGTCAGCGGGCGGTGGTTCCGCTGACCGGTCAGCGGACGGGGTCAAGGGGAGCCGCCCTTGCGGGGGGCGTGGGGGGCAGCGCCCCCCGGCGCAAAAAATTGTCTTACAATTGCTTAGCCCGAAATCTTCTATTTCGAGAAAGTAGGCACCCGAGACTCCTCTATTCGAGCCACCAAAAATACCTTACTTTCGGTGCCCGAACAGGCCGAATCCGAACAAAGCTAGGGTTTTTGCAACTATTGCAAGAATCCTAATCCATATAGGTATCTCATACCATTCAATTTCGGGTTAATCTCATTAACCAATTTGTGTCGTTTCTTCATATATCTCATATGTTCATTACGAATTCCGGTTTCATGCATCATGAATCAATCTAATTAATCATGGCCGAAAAGCAACCGAACACATAGCATCATGCGATTCAACACTCAATCCCGATTTAGGGTTTCACCAGTAGCTCTGATACCACTGTTGGGTTTCGGGAGCCAAACAGCGCAGCGGAATTTAACCGAAACCCTCCAGGATCCAAGTGAAACGGGGTAAACCGGGTGTTCAAAAATTTTCATACCTAATTTTCGGTTGAGATCTCTCACTCAACTGTAGAGTCAAATCACAAAACCTGAACAGTTGACGTGTTCAAGCTCTCTATGGTATCCACACGAGCCTCTCGGGATCACCACGCTTCCACCACGTCCCGGTAGATGTGTTTCTCTTGCGCTCGCAGTGCTAGCTTGCGTCCTCCAAGGAATTGCAAGAGAAGAGTGCGGCTGTCCTTTTGGGAGGCTAGGGCAAGGAGACCTGCGAATTTCTCACTTAAAAGTTGTATTTATAGTGAGACTCAACTTCCAGGCCTAATGGGTTTCAAAGCCCTAATCCAATTAGGATTTAATTTCAGGCTTAATAATGGCTCAACTATTGGGCCCATTATTAATATGAAATTAAAGTGAAACCATAACCCAAATAATTAGCCCATGCACTCTAATGATCCAAATAGCTCTATGTGTGCGACCCAATAGGCTCTTACCACGTTGGCAATGATCATAAATCACATTTATGATCATAAGCAATGAGCGGTGTCTAGCAACACATCATTGCTACCCAAGTGACAAGATTGTCGGTGATTCGACTAAACCTTTATGATCATCACCGATATATGCCATTGTCCCTTTGTCCAAGATATCAAGACTAAGCACGAGACATGGAATGTGTCACTCTCGTATAGCCCAATCTTTGGTTTCTTGATTACCGAGTAGACCAACTTAAACTGATGACATTGATATCGTATATCAACTCATCCGAGCATGGCCATGCATTCTCTAAGTCTCACTCTATCAAGGGGCCCGAAGATATCACTCCCGTTACATAGGAGGGACAAATCCCATCTTGATCATACAAATCCCTCCGCATGATATGTGACATACCCAATGACCTCCTTCAAGTTCACTCAGTTACGAGCAACAAAGGAAAGTATCAAAGTATGTGACTCACATGTAGGGAACCTTGATGATCTTAGGTCGAAGGACTACATATACCATGATCACTATGAGAATCACTTATGACACTCATATAACGATCCATGTAGTGTTCTCATGGTGGGTCGGTCCAGTACACAAGTTCTCCAACTTATACCCATATGTAGACTACATATCTCATATTAGTCTCCACATATGCTAGTCGTTATGTATTATTGCAACCCGCTCCACAATAATACTAGACCAGGGACTTTTAAGAATATCATTATTCTAGGGTTACAATTATGTTTGTTAAGTTACGCAGGAACAAAACAACAAACATAATTGCTGGATTAATGCCTTAATAAAATATCATGACTCAATGTGCAAAAATACAATCATCTCATGACTGGCTTTTGGGCACAACACTAACAACCCTTGTAAATTTTCTCCAAATGGTAGTAAACCTTGTGATATTTTATCTTCTCAAATCTATTGACCCACGGTTTCAGCACCCAAATTTAGAAATGTGGATAACATCTGCAGTTTTCCCCCCAGTCAACTAAAGAAAGAAGGATTTTTTCTCAATAAGAATAAAAATTTCAATATCAAATCTCATACCTAAAAATTTTTTTAGAGAGAAGTAGGAGCTTCTTTCTCTAGAACCCACCTCTTCTTAGGATCACAATTGATTTCTAGTTCAAGTTTATCCCTTATAAGGATAACAATTGATTTCCTGTTTAAGTTTATCCCTTCTTGGGATCACATTTGATTTCTAGTTCAAGTCCATCTTATAGCAGGTTTAGATAGAAAGATCATGTTTATCGGTTATCATTACCAACAAACTTGCCAGTTCATCATTGTTGCTATGCAATTGAGATAAAATAACCATAAACTAGGAATCTAGCTTAGGATTATCATTGTTGGGTTTCGGGAGCCAAACAAGCGCAGTAGAATTTAACCGAAACCCTCCAGGATCCAAGTGAAACGGGGTAAACTAGGTGTTCAAAAATTTTCATACCTAATTTTCGGTTGAGATCTCTCACCCAACTATAGAGTCGAATCACAAAACCTGAACAGTTGACGTGTTCATGCTCTCTATTGTATCCATACGAGCCTCTCGGGATCACCACGCTTCCACCATGTCCCGGAAGATGTGTTTCTCTTGCACTCGCAGTGCTAGCTTGCGTCCTCCAAGGAATTGCAAGAGAAGAGTGCGGCTGTCCTTTTTGGGAGGCTAGGGCAAGAAGCTTCGAATTTCTCACTAAAAGTTGTATTTATAGTGAGACTCAATTTTTAGGCCTAACGGGATTCAAAGCCCTAATCCAATTAGGCTTTAATTTCGGGCTTAATAATGGCTCAACTCTTGGGCCCATTATTAATACGAAATTATTGTGAAACCATAACCCAAATAATTAGCCCATGCACTCTAATGATCCAAATAGCTCTATGTTTGCGACCCAATAGGCTTTTACCACATTGGCAATGATCATAAATCACATTTATGATTATAAGCAATGAGCGGTGTCTAGCAACACATCATTGCTACCCAAGTGACAAGATTGTCGGTGATTCGGCTAAACCTTTATGATCATTACTGATATATGTCATTGTCCCTTTGTCCAAGATATCAAGACTAAGCACGAGACATGGAATGTGTCACTCTCATATAGTCCAATCTTTGGTTTCTTGATTACTGAGTAGACCAACTTAAACTGATGACATTGATATCGTATATTAACTCATCCGAGCATGGCCATGCATTTTTTAAGTCTCACTCTATCAAGGGGCCCAAAGATATCACTCCTGTTACATAGGAGGGACAAATCTTATCTTGATCATACAAATCCCTCCGCATGATATGTGGCATACCCAATTACCTCCTTCAAGTTCACTCAGTTACGACCAACAAAGGAAATATCAAAGTATGTGACTTACATATAGGGAACCTTGGTGATCTTAGGTCGAAGGACTATATATACCATGATCACTATGAGAATCACTTATGCGCTCATATAACAATCCATGTAGTTTTTTCATGGTGGGTCGGTCCAGTACACAAGTTCTCCAACTTGTACCCATATGTAGACTACATATCTCATATTAGTCTCCACATATGCTAATCGTTATATATTATTGCAACCTACTCCACAATAATACTAGACCAGGGACGTTTGAGAATATCATTATTCTAGGGTTACAATTATATTTATTACGTTACGCAGAAATAAAACAATAAACATAATTGCTGGATTAATGCCTTAATAAAATATCATGTCTCAATGTGTAAAAATACAATCATCTCATGATTGGCTTTTGGGCACAACACTAACAATCATAACTCTTACTTGTTTCAAGTTTTTTATCCTTCAACATCTATTCCAACATTGAATCAACTAGTTTAAACTTTTATTTTTTAGCTTTTAGGTGCTAGTTCTTGAACTCCTTGGTTAAGCCCCAAGGTTCCTATTATCGAATAGGTTAGTTTAGTGTGAGTTTGTTGGATCCTTCACTAGGAAAAGTGGTTCAAGTTGTTGTTTGTTTGTTGTCTTGATGCTTAGCTAGTTGCTTAAGTTTAGGATAGTTGTGATGTTGTCCAGCTCCACAAATATCACAGCTACTGTGTGTAGTTGGGATAGGGAGAAGGTTTATTCCTTAGTCTCATCCCTAAAATCTTCTATCTCTTCTACTTAAGGGTTTTGCTCTAATAAGATACCAGTTCTTCCAACAATTTCCATTTTCTACCAATATTCCAATTTAGTCCTGTAACTCTCTAATTCTAATCAATCTAGTACTTCAGCTTTAATTCTATCCATAAATAGCCTTTACTTTCCTTGTAAAAGGGAGGTCATTTTTACAATCATCCTACCATTTAGAGTTCTTATGCTATTTCATTTCTCTCACACATTTATATTTGGTTCCACTAGGCTTTTTTATTTTATATAAGTTAATACTTTGTTTTTCCTCATATTTCATTTTTGCTCGGGCTATCATTTCTTATTTCACTTGAGATCTTTTCTTCTGCCAGTACTCTGAGTTTGTCGGGTTGCTTACTTTTTCTCCCTGTCAGCCCCTAATCATCTCTTTTCCCCTTTATGTTTAACACTTTGCCCTCTTCCACAAATAACCCTTACTCACATTTTGATGATTTTATTGAGGAGAGCGTGATTTCATAGAAAGGGAGTCATGTCAAACAATAATGATGAAAACAACACTTCTAGCTTGGGGCTGACTCCTATTCTTGATGTTTTGCCATACGTGGCGCAGTTATTAAACATGTTCCATGCATTACAAGAGTGCATGTTGAATATTATAAAAGAGACTGGTCAAGTGGTTATTAATGCATTGGCCAATCTATCACAGCCTTCAACACTAGCAAATTCAATAGTTACTATAAGTAGTTCTATTACCTGTATTGTTATTTCTGAAGGCTTACATATTGTTTATATACCAGTATCATGGCCAATAAATCCTGAAATTAGATCTTCAACTCCTGGCACTAGAGGTTTTATGTATGGCACAAGTTCACAGGTTTTGCCTATGACTAATCAGTTCCTACCACTGCCCGTATTCCCCAATTTAACTCGTGAAAAATTACTAGAACAACAGTAAGAGCAGGATTCTTATCCTGAGATGGAGATCAAAGTGTCATATTCGCCAAGTGTTACTGATAAGCCACACCCAAAAGATTATTCTGGTTCGAGTTTCCTTAAATTCAATGGCAAAATGGGCAATGCCAGGGAGCATTTGTTGTGCTTTGTGGAGATGTGTCTTGTATACAACTTGGATGATGATTTAAAATTAAAGGAGTTCTCTAAGTCTTTGTTTGAGAAGGTTTACACTCGGTATGCCAACCTTACTCTAGGTTCAGTGGAGACTTGGGGATACATGCTCAAGCTATTCACAAAGATATTCTTTTTAACTCAGGAAAAAGTTACTTTGATGGACCTTGGTCAAGAGCGCCAATATTTAAAAGCAAATCTTCTAGTTTATGTACGACAATTTTGTGAAAGGGTTCTTAATTGTCAAGAATCTTTTAACAAATGAGAGCTTGTGAAGTTCTACATTTCAAGTATGCTCCGTGAATATACAATTCATCCTAAGAATTTACAAGTGCTTTCTTTTGCTACTTTAGTAAAAGTTGCTTGAGGAACTAGCAATTCTCTTTCAATGAAAAATGATAGTGAAGGAAGTTTCTTGAAGCTTCTATTTGTGAATGCCATTATGCATAGTGGTCAAAATGTAGGTGGTAAGAGATTTAAAAAAAGGCCTCATTAAAATTTTGACATGCCACCACCTTTTCCTTATCCCATTAATAAAGTTTATGTCTACCTCATGTGCCAGAGTTGCCAACAATCCAATACAAAGTTGATCCAAAGTATTGTAGATATCATCACCAAGTTTGCCATCCAACCTTTGAGTGTTGAAATTTGCTGTGCTTCTTTCACAACAAGGTTGACAAAAAGAATGAGGTCTTAGAAGGGGGAGAAGTTTAGGAAAATCCTTTGCCTGCTTACAACACAAGGCAATTAATGTTACTGTTGGTCAAATTCATGCTATTGTTCCCCTTTTGTTTGATGAAGAAAATTTGCCTCAATTGCCACTACCACCACCAAATAAGCATAATGAGCAATAAGATGAGATCTCTATTTCTAATGTTACATATTTTCTCATGCACACTATGGCCTTCAAAAATTTCTTCAATCTACTTTGATTTGATTTTAAGGCCAAACAAGCTGCTGTTATCTCTTGTATTTCGATGAAAAAGTAAGGGATTTCTCATTTAAATCATCAACAGATTGGCCACCTAAATAACACAGCCTACCAGCAAATAATTTTTTTTATGAAGATTATTGTGTGGAGAATCAAGACCATAATAGGCCTTTGTATGTTGAGTCTTACCTGAATGGTTTTCCAATGAACAGGACCATGTTGGATCAAGGTGCTTCTATCAATGTCATGCCGCTATCTATTTTCAAAGTGGCAAATATAGGCATTCATTGCCTTTCAAACATCCAATCACCATTTAAGGGTTCAATAAACAAGTTGTGCCCATGATGGGCTATGTAAATGCTGATTTGAAGTTTGGCCCAATGCGAAGCTGGACCGTTTCTATGTTATGGATTTGCCTACTAGTTTTCACCTCTTATGGGGCAGGAAATGGATTCATACTTATAATATTATTCCTTTTACTGAGCATCAATGTGCTAAAGGATTTTGGCATGACAAAGAAAGTTTTATTTATGGTGTGCATGCTTATTTTGAACTCTATGGGTCTCACTTTGCCGAAGCAGCTTTTGATGTTTTTGCTTAAGAATATGAAAATATCATTACTTTGCCAAAAGGTGTTCCTTTTCGATGATAGAAAGATTTTTATAGCACTCTCGCAATGAATATAGTGAGGGCATTATTCATTGAAATGAGATATCGATCTTTTACTTCCCTCACCAGTAAATGTAGTGGGAAGATATTTTATAGCTCTCTCAATGAAAACAATGGGGCATTATTCATTAAAATGAAATGTCAATCCCTTACTTCTCTCTCAGCGAATTGTAGTAGGAACATTTTTAGCTTTCTCTTAGCCAATGTTGTGAGAGTAATAAGATGTCGATCTTTTGCTTCCCTCTCAATGAATGCAGTGGGATCATTTTTATAGCTTTCTCTTAGCGAATGTAGTGAGGGCATTATTCATTGAAATGAGGTCCAATCTCTTGCTTCCCTCTCAACGAATGCAGTGGGAAGACTTTTAGCTCTCTCTCAGTGAATACAGCGATAACACTATTTATTGAAATGAGATGTTAATTTTTACCTCTATTTTACCAAATGGATTAAGATGATGTGTCTACTGTTTGCTTTGAATAGATTGATGGCCTAAGTCATGCCAAGATTTCATATTGGAGTTTTGTCAAGAAACCAAGTAAGTGGTTTTATTATTTAAACTTTTGTGTTCATGCCAATATTGAATTGAAAGAGGTAAATGCCTTACTCTTAATGGAAGAGGTAATTTATTTAATAAATATGAAAAAAAAGCTAATATTTAGGCATTGCGTAAAAACAAAAAGAAGGCCATGAAGTTGTTTTGTCCGAAATAGAAAGAGGTGTTATGCCCTTGGGAGGAAAAATGCCCTTTATGGCCCTTGATCTTGTTCCTATTTGTTTCACCTAGTCTTCACAAGTTTTCTTTGTTTTCGCCAGGGAACAAATCTCATTCTTCATAGATGTCAATCGTGTAGTTAAGGATTCTTTTCCTCAAGACACTTGAGCTCTTAAGATATTTTTTGCTTATTATCCTTTATCTTCTATAGCTCATGTTGGCAATCCTTTATTGAAGCTATTTTTCCTATTTGTTGGATGATGGGTTGCAACTTTTATAACTTGAATTTAGAATCTTCAAGCATCAGCATGGCTAGAATAAATCCATTTTATTTACTTTTGGCCTACCATGAATAGTATATGCATAAAAAGGTCATCTTGGCACATACCTGAAAAACCTCATTAGCTTCAAATATTTCTTCAGTTGATAAAGTGTAAAAATCTTTCTCCAGCATTACTAATGTATTAGCCAAAGTGCTAAACATTTTGTGCAAATTTATTTTACTTTGAATCTTACTGGTAGAAAAGAAATCACCTTCTACATCAAAGATGGCATGTAGTATGGCCATAGGTAGAAGTTCATCAAGCCAGCCAACATGTTTGGGCATGACCATGTGAAGAACAATAGGGCATTGTTTTCCTATTTTTCTTCCTGCTCCTTAGCAGCTCTTGTATTTACGATGTATCCTTGTCTTGGGTAGAAAATTGTCGAAAAGGAAAACCCCTTTATGTCAGTCAAGCAAGGTTGGAAGACAAAGCATAACTTTTCATCAATAGGGAACAAAAAATTGTTCGAAGGATATTTGTTCCAAGCCAAAGCCTAAAAATGATTTTCTTCTATAATAGTGACAACTTGATGGCTACAATTACAAAGCTTGAATCTCTCTTTAAGAAAAACCTGCAACAACACAAAGTCTATTGATGTCACCTGGCCAAACCTATTAAGAATGTGTCAAGACAAAGAAACTACTATGAAGAAAAACATTGAAGAAAGTGCTAGTACCCGTTCATGGAATAAGATTTAGCATGCGAGTACTCATCAAGTCTCTTGTATAAAGAGCTCAAGTATGATGGGCTAGGTTCTGGCTTTTTCCCCTGTGCTAACTTGATGGCAAGAACAAAACCTCTAATAAAAAGTCCATCTTCAATAGGGTCAGGCAGAAGAAATTTGCACACCCAAAATGCAAGATAGGCTTATAATTTGTACCCACAATTTTCCCTTCTCCAGGAATTATAGAGCCATCAATGCCTAGATGCCCAAAGTAAAAATTTAGCCATACGTCATAAGGGTAGAATTTGGCCCAAATTTTTGTTGCCTTCTTGGCTTCACTAATATCATCCGTTAAGCAGTTGTAAAGGTGTGCTTCATCATCAGCCAACTTATCTGACACGACTTCTGCACCAATAGTACTCAAGGCTAAGAAAACTTTTATATCTTTTAAAGTTGGTGTGACTTCGCACTGGGCTACAACGAAGGTATGGGCATCGGTACTCCACCTCGCAAAGAGATTCCTCTACATCGAAACCTTTTTGGAAATGTGGTAGTTCAAGTCACATGATATTATGATGGCACGAATGATATAGGCATATTTCAAAATGCCATACTACTTCTTGTTGTGGAGAATTTTATTGACCCATTTGGACCAACTGACAACAATCTATTCGGCACACCAAGCTTGTTGGTTGGGAGAGGTAATTTCTTTCTTACATTCTTTAATCATAACACTAAGTCTAGTGGAATGAATCTAGGTGGGTCCAAACTATCTTGTATCACAAATTAGAGAAATGAATCTAGTTGGGTCCAGACTATCTTGTATCACAAATTTCCATGAGCTTGAAAATTTATCTCTGCTTCTTCTAGTTAAGCCAAAATTTATCTTTAAGAAACATTGGGTCAGTCCAATTTGTCTTATGTACCGGTAATATTAAATGCCCATTATGATGAGGAAGTGGTTTGGGCAAATTCTTCCATTCTTCTTTATTCAACTCTCTTTTCCTTTTGCTTGAATGGGTACGTGACTTTCCCTCTTTGGATTAAACCATGGTGATATCTACAATTAAGTAAGCACCAAATATAAATTTTTTATGCACTAAAAATTCATGCAAAGTGACAAGTTTAACAATTATACCAAACACAATATACAATTGCATGTCTAACTATTATTCTAATTGTCTTATGCTAACATATTTCCATATTTTAAGATTTTAAGAAAAAAAAAATGAAGAATTGATTCTAGATTATGATTTACTGTGTGGCTCACAAGTTGGCCTTAACGTTGCAGTGATGAAAAGATGTATGTTGCTTGGCTGGTGTGTAAGAAGTGAAGAAACAGAAGATAAGCAAAATAGAAAAAAGAGATATTGGAGAGAAAGGCTGAAACAAAACGTTGGAATCCCCTTTTTATAAGTACACATGTGCAAAGGAAAAGGGAAAGATCTTTTATTCCCTTGCTATGAGAATCAAACCATATCGAATATGGAAACATAACTAATGAAATAAGATTTGGCCATTAAAAAGAAATTAAATAAATAAAGCAAGCTTTTTATTTAATTAATGTTTTATTTTATTTTCCTTTATGTTATGATTTGTTATTTAGATCTATAGATATTATAGTAACAAAATTAAATTGCAAGATCTTGGATATTGATCTTTTAATTTATAATGATGTAGATTTCAACCATTACTCATGGAATTACTAAAGTTATTTCATGTCCACGCAACAATCAAATGGTAACATCTATATTATATCTTTCATGCATATGAACATTTCATGCTCCATATATAGTGAGGCAAAATGTGGTGGTGTAATTTGGTAAATTTATATTCGTTTACTTATGTATTATTTATATTCATTCATAAAATTTTGCTAACCGTTTGTTTGTTCCAAGTTAGATGATGTCTGATATAAATTTTTGGGCAGGAATTTTATTTCAGCATCATAACTAAATGATTTCAGCATGTTCTGGCTGGGTGGGCATGGAGCAAGGCCCGTTAGATCTTCCAACCGACCTGGCAGACCTAGAATCCTGAAAAAATAACCTTTATCAAAAAATGACCATTAAACTTTTCTATGCCATTGATCTAAATACATGTTACACAATCCTATGCGTTTAGCTCTCCTATAAATAGTGTCTACTTTCCTTGTGGAAGAGAGGCCATTTTCACAATCTTCCTACTATTTAGAGTTCTCATGCTATTTCATTTCTCTCCTACACTCATATTTGCTTCCACCAGACTTTTCTATTTGATATAAGTTAATAATTTGTTTTGCCTAGCATTCCAGTTTTTCTTGGGCTATCATTTCTCATTTCAATTGAGATTTTTTCTCTTGGTAGTCTTGTAACTTTGCTAGGTTGCTTGCTCCTCCTCCCTGTCAACCCCTAATTAGGGGTATTATATGGGTTTTGCCCCAAACTGATAATAATTCAGGTTTTATGTGGGTTAGGGTCAGGTCGGGTAATGAAAAGTGGAACTCGGTCATACATGTGGGTTAGTTCGGGTTCCAATTTTAAAACCTTGTTAACTCGCACCAGACCCACTTCTAATCCTCAATTCTTAAATTCTAATCCCTAACATGGCATTCTTACAACTTCAATACTGCTTAGTAGTTAGTAATTTTCTGTTAAAGTCTCATTATTTGCTTCCCATTAGACCAGGTAACATATTTTTTTCCATCCAAGTGGAGTAATGCTACATGCATTAAACTTTAGCATGAATAATAATTTAGCAAACAAGTATCTGGAAGATCTTTTGATTAAACTTAAACAAAAATTTTGTTTGTATTAAAATTAATTTAGCAAAAAAAGTATATGGAAGATTTTTTGATTAAACTTAGAACAAACATCTTGTTTGTGTTAAAATTAACTTCTTGTTTCTTGAAATTTATTCTTAATCCATGAACTATAAAGATTTTAGTGGGCAACATTCAAGTAGACCATTTGAGGTCAAACTATAAGTTTAATAATCTAGTTCCACTTTGAAATTTAGAAGGAAATAATGGAGAACCATAAACTTTTTGTACTTTGCACAGATATATTTTGGAGAACCAAACAAAATTTCTATAAACTTGATATGTAATATCAAAAGAGAAAGAAAAACTAGAGCACACAGTGGCTCCTAAACGGTCATACCAAACCAAGCCAAATAGTCTTTTATGCTTGTAAGGTTTCAATAAAAGTTTTACTTATGCGGATAAGGTTGGATACTAAAATGTGCAACTTGGTCAAGGTACCATGGCGGGTTTTGCCATAACTCCTTTGTGTGTAACACTTTGCCCTCTTCCATAAATAACCTTGCCTCTTGTTTCATTTCCCATGCAATTGTCTGGCATGGTTTTCTATTCGGTTTTCCATTCAATTATGTCACCTCATCGTTTGGTAATAAAGTGGCTATTTAGCATCTTACTTGAATTGAGTAGTGATTCTTTAAATTTTTAGAATTCATTCGACTTATTACCACAAACATGTAGCTGCTAGTAATGGTATTTTGTGATTGGAGTTATGGGATTTGGATAGATTGAATTTGAAGACCAGTAGCTTAAGTTTTATTGGGTTTTGTTTTAGATTCGGAGAGGTCGGTGTTCGTGGCTGGTAAAGACAATGAAATGGTGAGGGTGGTGATGGCTTGGCAGCCATGGTGTCAGTGAAAGGCTAGACATCCCTCTCCCTAAAGTTGAAAATCATGTCTCTAATCAAGGTGCTTCTAGGCAAATATGAAGGATAAGTGAAGTCCATGGCCTAGAATCAAGGAGAGATTTGAGGGACATCTTCATAGAGGAGATGATTGCCCAGTTTTGACTAGGTTCAGAGTTATGGAGGCATGAGAGTGGCTTTGAATATGAGAGAAGGCTAGGGAGATGATGACAGAAGAGGTGGTTGCTGTCGGAGATGGACGAAAGAAGGTTTGATGGCAAGAGTTGGCAGAATTGTTGAATTGGGAAATGGTGAATTATGTTGAGTACAAGTGCAGGTGTCACTCCTAACCCATTGGAGTTGAGATTCTCAACCAATCGAAGTAATTAAGGAAGAGATGTTGGTTATTTTCTTTTTTTAGATTAATAGGTTCAATTTGAAAGAGTTTTAGTAATTGAAAGGCCAAAGTTTTTAAGGAAGATAGGTAGGAGGACAAAGGCAGACATTTTCTCTTTTTTATGGTAACCGTGTAAAATGGTGTTAACTTCATAGGAGGGTTAGTGTAGGTATTTGAAACAATGGGAACAAAACTATAGATTTCACCAAACCTCAGGGGTTTTTGTAATTTTCTGTAAAACCTATTAAGAATGACATCTAGAAAATCTTCATATAGATTTTATTCTTCTTCAATTATATCAACTTTATCTAATCTGATATTCTTGGGCAAATATTGATTAATGACACATTTGTCCCACCACTTTAATTCGCAAACACATTCTAAGCAAGGAGTAAAGTTGGTATCATAATCCACTTCTTGCTTCTTATAGTGCCACTAAAGAATCCATGGAATATGATTCATGGCAACAAAGAAGAAATCTAGGAATAAGACATCTACATCTGTCTTGATGTCCATTCCCATCTTCTTTAATATTTTGGCAGAGAATGTTTTTGTTTTTCTAGTTCAAATTATTGGTCATCTTTTCTCCCATGCAAAAAATTCTCCAGTTAATAAGTCAGACAGAGGGTTTGTTTTCCCTGCAATATACTCAATATCAAAATCAAGAGCTGATAAGATAGCTTGCCATTAAGCAAAAATAGTTTAGAAGCCAAATTTTTAACATCTTTAAACAAAACATTTTTAGTTGCTTTGCAATCAACTCTAATTAAAATTTTCTTGTTGAGAAGATCCTCCTGAAACTTTATAACACAGAGGACAATTGCTAGAATTTCCTTTTTAATGGTAGCATAATTTTTTTAGCTTGATTCCAAACTTTTGAAGTAATTTAACAAATTATTCTTTTTCACCAATTTTCTATTTCAATATTCCTCCGTAGCCTATATTACTAATATCTGTCTCGACTATCTTGAAGGCTTCTAGATTGAGAATATTAACATAAAGAATTTGGTAGCCAAGACCCCAAATTGGAAAAAAATACTATTGAGTTATTGGGCATTAGGCCAGATTAACAAACAGAAGCCCAACATAACTTATCAGGCTCATAAACTAGGGCATAGGCCCACTAAGCCTACTTACTGGCTATATATATAAAGAGGGTATCTATCTCTTTTCCCTACATTCTACAATATGACTCTATTGACTTGAGTGTTGGAGGGGGCTTCCCTAGGCCATACCTAAGGGCCTTTTTAATGCCCATTTTTCTGTCTTTCTACATAGGTGATCATTGTCGGCCAACGATCAGGATCTCCGTGATCCATCTCAGAACCCTTGAGTAATTTGATTATCAAATGGCGCCAACTGTGGAAACTAAGTATATGCCATCTGATCACCACTCTAACACCACCTATTGCCAGGATCATGGAAAGTTGCTGTTTACAACCAATCTATGTAATGGATGATGAGGCTAGAACTTTACCAGAGGTTGATAAAATCTAAATCCATGAAGTCTAGAGTTGATGGGAGGATAAAGATGAATAAATTTGTTGACCTAATTAAGACACCTTTGTGTTGCACCCACCACGGTCAACAGGCTCAACCAAGAATCCCCATTTTGATGGAGCAATAGAGCCAAGAAAAAGTACTTTTTTCTCAAAATCGTGTCCTCTATTTCCTACCTTAGAGACCTTGACAACAACTTTAATATCTTGTTTATTGACATAAGTCCCTGAACACTTCATTTGGCTGCCATCTAAGCCTATAATAAACCCACAAGGGGCTTACTTGGTGTCCCCAGATGCTTGCACGGTTACTATGGAGATAGCATTTTGCCATGTATGTTAAGTCCAAATTGAACTACAAAATGACTAAAATTTATTGCCCTTGGCTGAATTATAGAGGATAACAAGATTGAAAAATTGTCGCCTAGAGTGATATATCCTTCCAAGGACAAAATATGGCCAACACGCACCTCCACGGCGTTGTCTACAACTGATTTGATGCATCCTCTTCTGCTAGGATGAGCAAGAATAGCTCAAGATACCTTTTATTCACCCAGCCGCTGCATGGTACTTATTGCCTGAAACGCAGCAAAGCCACCCAAAAGATGGTAATGGCCAAGGGTGGAGTTACATTGGGGGTAGTGGGGGCAATTGCCCAACTGAAAGTTTTCAAACCTTTGGTTACCTATGTATATATCTTAAAAAAAATAGGTTCTTATATGTTATTTAGCTTATATATGCCCCCCAAAAATTCTTAGAACTTTTAAACCCTTAGGGTGTATCGATAATAAGTGTATTAAAATAGTCCTTATCCTATCATTTTTACCTTCATTTATTGATTAACAAATACAAATTTAAGGATTCACTTATAATTAACCACAATTTACTCTTTTAGGTGAAACAAACTTCCCACAAAAGGCAAATGCTCCAAATCTCATCCATTCCATCTAGTCAAACAATTGCCATTCCTATTCAACATTCCATTGCCATCAGCTGTATTTACCAATCATCAATCATTAATTTATCATCCCCAATTTGACAATTCCCCTACCAAGTGTCAAGTTGGCCAATTGTTCTCGTGGCATAGATTTCATTTTTTATTTGTATCTCCCTTACTTTTTTTATTTTGAGTAGTGCCATGGTTTTTTTTTTTATGGAAAATGACATTTATTTATTTAATTAAAGGCCAAGAGTGATAATCAGAGATATTGAGGATGATAGGGATTAGGGCCATGGTTTAGTATTTAAAATAGAGGATAAGTTATTGATCTATTTTTAATGTGAAAAAGTGAAGAAAATTAGTACCATTTAGGTTAGGTTTTCTGGTAATTTTACTAGATTTTTGGATGTCTTTAGCTATTTTTCGAAACAAGCCAAAATAAGGGTGTTTATAAAGGACAAGTTTCACAAGGTGCTCAGGTGAGGTACTTAGCTAGGAGCTATGATTTTAAGGGCTTTATTGGCCTTGTGAATTAGTGAATTAGTTAATATTGAAATAATTTCAAACAATGAAATCTTATTGTAAATAATTGTCAAAAAAAAAAACTGTTACTACTTGTTAGTTAGTGTATTGTACTTCTTGATGATAGATAAATTAATAATTTTGACTTTGCCCCTTTAGGAAAAAAATTTCAGCATCTGCTATTGCAAATGGCGTTCTTATGAGAAGAGAAATGAGGAAACAAATTAGTTCTCCATAATCTGGTGAATAAATTGTGGGTTGCAAGATTGGTAGAAACATGTAGCTACGGCAAAGGAGAAAAAGATAATGGCTCGGGTGGATAGAAGATGTGAAAACAAAAAGAGAAAAAAGAAATGAAAAATGAATAACAGTAGTGGAACACAGAATTTGTGAAAAGGATAAAGAGGAGTGTAAGTGAGGGTGAGTTGTAGAAGAAAGGAAAGTGTTACACACGAAGGGGAAATAAGATGATTAGGGGCCAATAGGGAGGAAGAAGCAACTAGGCAAACTTAGGGGAGCTAGCTGGAGAAAATATCACAGGCGAAAAAAGATATAATAGTCCGGCCAAAAATGAAATATTAGGCAAAACAAAATATTAACATACATCAAATGAAAAGCCTACAGGAAGCAAATAAGAATGTAGAAGAGAAATGAAATAGTATGAGAGCTCTAACAGGTGGGGTGATTGTAAAAAATGGCCTCCCTCCCAACAAGGAAAGAAAAGACTATTTATAGGGAAGCCAGATGTATAACATTGTGCCACTTATCTTTAGATCAATGGTAGACAAAAGTGTAACGGTCAACTTTGGGTAAACGCAGTTTTTTTTTTGGCTTCTGGGTCTACGGGGGTTGTTGGAAAATCCAACGGGCCTTGCTTCAAGCTCATCAAGTCAGAACTCCCTAAAATCAACCTTTTACAATGTCGGACAAAAATTCTTGCCCAAAATTTTAAATCCGACATCGTTTAACCTTAAACAATCAAACAGTCAGTAAGATTTTTCTAATAAATAATAAATAAGTAGATAAATATAAAATTACCGAATTTTACGACTACATTTTGGCCTATTGCGTATGGAGCATGAAATGATTCATATGCATTAAACATATAGTATAGATGTTACCATTTGATTATTGCATGAACATGAAATAACTTTAATAATTCTATGAGTAATGGTTGAAACTTGCATTATTATAAATTAAGATAGCAAAATCCAAGTTCTTGTAATTTAATTTCGCTAGTATAGTATATATACATCTATATAACAAATCACAATATAAAGGGAAAATAAATAACATTAATTAAGTAAGAAAAATCTTTCTCTCCTTTTTTCATTTCTTTTTCTAATGGCCAAATCTTATTTTAATTGCTATATTTCCTTGTTGGACAAGGTTTACATCTCATGTTTAAAAGGGCTTGAACCTTATTTTTATTAGGTGTGTTCCCTAGCCAAATACGTGAAAGTGGGGAAGAAAGATATTTTTCCTTAATCAACAAAGTCTGATCGTGGGAAGGGTATAAAACTCTCCTTTTTCCTTGGCATTCATATATTTATGAAAAGGGGAGAAATTCAAACCTTTTCCTTCAACCTTTCTCTCTAAGCTCTCTCTTTGAAATTTTCTTTCCTCATCTGTTTCTTTATTTTCTAGCTTACTAGCCAAGCAAGGTTCACCTTTTCATCCACATAGACAATGACAAATTTGGAGCCGTAAACAATTGTGAGGTAAGTTTTGATCAAACTTGTTTGACAACTTTCTTGTTTTTATTTTCTAATTCTTACAAAAGCTATAATGGGGAAACATGTTAGTTTCTGGCAAGTGGAATAAGAATTAGACATGCAATAGTGTATAGTGTTTGGAATAATTATTAAACTTGTCACTTTGCATGAATTTATAGAGCATCAATAATTTATATTTTATACCTACGTAATTGTAGATATCACCATGGTTTAATACAAACTGGAAAAGTCACGTACATAGTCAGGCAAAAAGAAAAGAGAGATGAACAAAAAAGAATGGAAGGATTTGCCTAAACCACTTGCTCATCATAAAGGGCGTTTACCACTACCGGTAGATGAGGCAAATTGGATTAACTCAACATTTCTTAAAGATAAATTCTGGCTTTACTGGAAGAATGAGAGAAAAATTCAATCTCCAACCTCTTGGAAATTTTTCGTGCAAAATAGTTTGGACCCACCTAAATTTATTCCACCAAAGTTAGTGTTACAATTAAAGAATGAAAGAAAAGAAGTACCTTCCTCCAACACTAGGCTTGGTGTGCTAGATAGATGTGTCATTGACTAGTCAGAATGGGTTGATAAAATTCTTCATAATAACAAGTAGTACGACACTTTTAAAGATGCCTATTTCATTCATGCCATTAGAATATCACGAAACTGGAATTGTCATGTTTCCAAGAATGTCTCAATATAAAGGAATCTCTTCACGAGATGGAGTACTGATACTCATACCTTTGTTATAGCCTGGGGGGAATTCACACCAACTTTAGAACATGTAAAAGTTCTCTTGGCCTTGAGTATTTTTGGCACAAAAGTCATGATAGATAAGTTGGGCAATGATGAAGCATGCCTTTACAATAGATTAAAGGAGGATATTAGTGATGCCAAGAAGGCAACAAAAATCAGGGCTAAATTATGCCCTTATGACATATAGCTGAATTTTTACTTCAGGCAACTAGACATGGACCACTTTATAATTCTGAGGGAGGGGGAGAATTGCGGTTACAAATTAGAAGCTTTTCTTGCATTATGGGCGTGTAAATTTCTTTTGCTTGGCACCGCTAAAGATGAATTCTCTGCCACAGGTTTTCTTCTTGACATCGAATTTGAGCAAAGGAAAAAGCTAGCACTTGGCCCGTTGTACTTGGGCTCTTTATACAAGAGACTTGATAAGTAATCGCATGTTGCTTCTCATTCCATGAGAAGGCATTAGCACTTTCTTGAATTTTTTTGGTAATTTCTACGCCTTAACACATCCTCAATAGGTTTGACCAGGTAACATCAATAAAATTTGTGTTCTTGTAACTTTTCCTCAATGAGAGATTCAAGCTTTGTAGCCATCAAGTTGTCACCAGCAGAGAATAAAATTCTTTTTGGGCTTTGTCTTAGAATAATCATCTTTCGAGAAATCTTTTGTTCTTTATTGATGAAAAGTCAGCCTTTGTCTTTCGATGTTACTTAATTGACATAAAGGGGTTTGCCTCCTCAACAATTTTCTATCCAAGAAAAGGCTACACAGAAAATTCAAGAACTGTTGAGGAGCAAGAAGAAAAATAGGAAAACAATGCTCTATTGCTCTTCACTTGGTCATACCTAGCCATATTGGTTGGCTTGATGAACTTCCACTTATTGCCATACTGTCCAAACAATAAGGAGCTAGTTGCTTATAATCCACACCGAATGGCTAGGAAATTTTGGTATAACCAAGGAATTCTTGTGATGCTAGCAAGCTCTTAAAGATATGACAATCCAGCATGGTGAGACTCAATTTTTTACTATGACTGCTTTGAAGAATCAACCACATGAGAAAATTGTAAAGTTTCTAGGCATAAAAAGGAATAACAGCTAGAGTCCATAATGGTTTATCTCACTTCTCCCCTACCATGGAAGCTTTTCTAGAATTCAGAAAACAGACTAAGGGCATCCTACATTATACTAAAAATTAAGGAGTTTTAAGGAGTTTTAATGAGCATGAGAAACTTGCCTGTGACTTCAAATGCCAAGGCCCCTGGGTGTGATGACTCTCCTAGTTAATGACGGGTCTTAACCAAGTAAGTATTTTTTTTATTTTATTTAAGTGTTTTTAATTATGTACCTCAAGTTAGCACCTTGTTAAGCAAAAAAGACAAGCTTAGCTAAGTAAGTGAGTTCCTAAGTATGGTTTGGCACCTAAAAGTCAAAAAGGGGCAAAATGGTAATTTTGACCCAAGTGAATAGCATGACTATAATTTTGATGAAATTAGGGTCATGTAAGGAATTTGGCCTAGTTAAGTCAAGATCATTAGTTATCCTGGCTATTAGAATCGTCTTTGAAGGAAAAGAGTAAAAAGTTGCACTAAGTGTTCAATTGAGCCATTTATGCCTTAAGTGGCTTAAGTGTCCAAGAGGCCAAGTGTAAGAGGCTCTTGGGCATCCTTTAGGACAAAGGAAAGATGGTTTTGGGTGAGTGTTTGGTTACCAAAGTAAAACAAATGAGAACTTGAGGGTCAAGGAGCAAGAAAACAAGAAGTATGCCTTAGTGGGGGAGTTAGGATATATTTGGGTTAGTTGACTTCCTTTACCATTTGCTTTCTTTCCTAAAATTCATAGCTTCCTCTCCCCACCAAAATTTCTACTCCAAAGCTCCCCAATTCTACAAATTTCCATTGAATTTGAAGGCCCCAAGGTGATTACAAGAAACCACAATCTCCATTTTGGTGTTCTTGCTTTAATCTAGCTCTTTGATGCTTATTTTGGCCTTGAAACCTTAGGTAAGCTTCTTGGATTTATATGGGCTGGTTCTAAGTTGTTGGCATAGCTAGAAATGGTCTTGAATTGAGGTTCTTGGTGCCATATCATGTTGGTTTTAGGATTGGAACTCAAGAGAGCTTGGTTGAGCTCAAGTGAGCATGTGCTTTGATTCTTGCTTCGTGGCTGAGTTTAAGGTAAGGGTTCAAGCTAATTTAGCTTAAATAATGCATAGAAATGTAGTGTTATGTGCAGGAATAAAGTAAAAACAAGACCCATGTTAATCGTACATGGGATGAGAAAGTATGAGCAAGTTTTGTGCAAGTTCGCATGCTGTTGCACAATGCTGTAAATGCATTGGCGATGCCATTTGACAATGCGTCACCGTTAGATGTTAGGATTCTAGAGCATTGATGCCTTTGGCGATGCATCACCAACGGTGTTGCTAAGGCATTAGTCCCTCAAGCTCGGGACATCCTAAGAATGCCTCAAACTCTCGGTTATCATCCCTAGGCTAATTTAAGATGTCCTGTAGCCTTTGTTGGGTCTTAGAATCATTACTAAGTTAAGAATTATGCATTATTTAAGAGGTAGCTAAGTAGGGTGGTTAAGTTAAAGCAAAGTAGAGTGGGTAAGGGGTAAAAGTGCTCAAGTTGTCAAGTGGGCACTAAGGGGGATTAAGTCGGTTTTAGAGGCTACATTGGCCTAGAAGAAAAGGGTCTCAAACTTAAGAGAATTGAATAAGAAACCTAAGAAGATCCCAACTGAACCATTTAGTTTGGTAAGTGAGCCACTAAGGAGTTGAGAGTTTGGCTAGTTAAACCACATAAGATGGCTACCCTGTGCAATAAATTAAGGGTAAGGCGGGTAAGTTTGAGAGGAGGTGATAACCTACTCTAGGACTCGTAATTGGGACTTAAGGGAGGTAAAGTAGTCGGGATATGAGGGCTAGTGTCTTAAGTACCTCCGCCGTTTAGGCTCACGGCAAATGTAAGGCACTTAGTGTGCAAGAAGTCCCAAGGATTATGTGAATTACATACCATACATTCATGCATTGCATATCTTCCATGTTGTTGTCTTGAGTTGCTTGTTGGTTGGCTGCTTGATTGTTTGTTTGTCATGGTTGCATGCTAGCTTGCTACTATCTTCTTTGCAGGTACCCCAAGGGACCCCTACTAAGTACATTCATGTACTCACTCCCTTAAGTTTGTTGTGCAGGTTCTAACATCGGGCCTAACAACTAGTGGATAGTTGTCGGGTAAGCTTTCTCTTTTTGCTGGTATTCTTTCTCTAGAATCCTTGCGATTCTAAGTTTACTTGTGGACTAAGCTACGTATTAACTAAGTTTTATGCCTTTACACTAAGTGGTGCACAAGGACTAAGGAAGGGCTTACACTTGGAGCTTTGATAGCTCAAAGGTGAGGCTCAAATAAAGGATCTTAGGTTTTTGTCTCATGTATATAGTACCTTGTGTACTAAGATGTTGCCTCTATTAGGATACATTGTGGTGTAAAACCATTGAGTTACTTTTAGGTGCATGCTAGTAATGTTAAAGGTGCATAGACTATTACTTGAAGCCGAAGTAACTAGCATTTCACTATCTTGGCATGATTTAAGCAAGTTTTAAACGAAATGCTCGAGCAATGTTTTTAACAAATAGTTTACTTATTCATTTGCATTGCCAGGACAAAAGCACGCATCTCTTTTGTAGGGGTAGGCTAAAAAACTAGTTGCATGTAAATTTTTTTAATTTTATTGACGAGTGATAGTTAGCGAGTAGTAACCTAATGGGATTCATAGTCCTTAAGGGCCTACAAGCCAAGAAATATGGGGCGCTGGGACCTCATTCCACGACACTGGGAATATGATTTTGAAACAAAACTTGTTTCCACTAGCTACATTAAGTGGCTAGGTTTGATTTGGAGATTTACTAAGGTTCAAACTTGACTTAAACTTGATTTATGCTTCAAATGGTTTAATTAACTTATTTATACCTGTAATAACTTAAATGATATGCTTTACTGGGTATTCTAAAATGGTTACCCTTAACCCTTATCTAGCACCATAGGCTGCAGCACCAGAGGCCTTGGTAGGCTAGCGGCCTTGGTAGGCTTATGTTTGCATGAGTGCACTGGTAAAGCCAATGTCTACCACCCAACAAGCACCCTGGGTAGCCTCTTTTTGCCTATTGTGCCTTATAGGCCTGTACATGTCCTGTACCTGGGAAGGTGACACTAGTTACTTTGTTCAGTGCTATAACTTCCACCCACTTAGTAAAATATTCAACAATTGCCAAGAACTAGACATATCCCTTCGACGGTGAATTGATAGGTTCAATAAGATCCATTGCCTAAGTATGAAAAGGACAAGGTATAGTCATGCTATGCAATTTGACTACTGATGCATGAATAATATCACCATGGAGTTGAAATTAAAGATGATTTGGGCATAAGTAATTACATCATCTTCCATGGTAGGCTAGTATCTAATAGTTGTTGATATAACTTTTGGTCACCTTGATGTTCTCCACATGAACCTGCATGCATCTCTACTAAGACTTGGTTGTTTTCTTCTTTGGTGAGACATTTTAATGGATGCCTATAAAAAGGGATTCAATATAATATGCCATCCTTAAAAAAGAATCATTTAGAATGCCTCTTGATCTAGCGAGTGTCTTTATACTATGCTGGAAGGATTATATTTTAGAGATAATCAATATACAGACGACACCAATCTCCCACCTAAGTGATAAAATGACATTCCAATGCATCTAGTAGATGAAAGCAAGTAGAAAATGAATTCATTAAGTCATCAGCATCTTTAATCATTTTAAGCCAATAATAACCCATGCATTGTAGCAGGCGATAGAAAAAAATGTTTTCCTCCCCACATCATTTTTTTGAAACCTTATATAATTGAAATTTAGCTTCTCTAGCCAACACACAACACAAAACAACTACATCTGCACCTTGATAATAAAGTTCATCACCAATTAGTATGAAGTTCTTTACCATTCCAACTTTACTTGTTGTAGGCTCCAATAGCTTATTTTTTATAGTTATTCTCCAATCACCTTCTTAATAATTAGGTGAATGGAACACCTCATAGAAAGGACAAGGATGAGTATGCCATAAAATAGGAAATTGAACAATATCCTCCTCTACTAGCAAAATAGCCTTACCGGCTAAAGTTGTTAATGAATTAGCATGATGGTTTGATGCTTACAAAGTATGCTCCAATATGACTTTTGTGAATTGCATCATCAACTTTTGAATAATGGATTGGTATGGTGCCAATGCAGGCTATTTGATTACAATTTCACTATTAGTTTGCTTGATAATAAGATTTGAATCACCATGGACACATAAATTCATCACACCAATCTCTGATGCCACAAATAGGCCAAGCACTAGAGCTTCATACTTTGCCTGATTGTTTGTGCAAGGAATATCAAACCTAAATCATATGAAATGATCTCATGCTTCCTTGTAGAAGAAAATTGAAGATCTTGATATGGAGGAACTAAGACAATGCCTACGCCACCCGATGACATTGCTGCAAATCCATCAAAATAAAGTTACATTTCTCCTTCATTTTTTTCTATGATGCAAACTCTCTCAGCTAGGGGTGTGACTATTTTCCTGTTAGGAGTAGAGGGTGGAAACTAAGAAAGTAGATCCACCAATGCCTTATATTCAATTGCATTTAGAGTTATAATAGTGATACCAAACTCGACAAGCATGAGTAGCCGCTTGGTTGTCTTTCCAGATCAAGCCAGATGGGAAAAGATACTTCAAAGGATCAAATTTTGTAACCAAGAGCACCTTATATGTAGGAAAATAATGTCGTAACTTTTGAGTAGCGAAGACAAAGGCCAAGCAATATATAATTCCCCTTGCTACCATGAAGAGCCCAACTTAAATAGTATACCGGGCTTTCTTGACCATCAACTTCCTATGCTAGCAATGCACTCAAATAATTGGATATAGTAGCCAAATATAGATACATAGGTTCACCTTTGATTGGCATGATCATAGTTGTTGGTGAAGTGAGAATTTGCTTAACCTGATCAAAGGCTTGTTGTTTCGTCATTCCCCACTCATAAGTGGCATCTTTTCTAAGTAAGAGTTGAAAAGGATTTGCAACTTATGCCAGTGCCAGAATGAACTACCAGACATAAATTTTTTTCCCAATGAAGCTCTTCAATTAAGATTGATTAATAGGGGTGGCATTTTATGGATAGCCTTAAGTTTTTTCGGATCCACATCGATCCCCTTTCTATGAACCATGCAACCAAGGAACTTACTAGAAGCAACGCCTAATACACATTTTGCTAGATTTAAACATAGTTTGTACTGGTGACATCGTTCAAACACACAACGAAGAAGTGCAATGTGATCACCTTTCTTCTTGGATTTAACAACAATATCATCCACATAATCCTCCATTATATCATTCATGTCATGAAAAATATTAGTCATGACTTTTTGACATGTTGCTCCTACATTCTTCAAGCCAAAGGGCATAACTTTGTAATAGACATTCCCAAATAGAGTTTGAAAAGCCATTTTCTCCGCATCCCCTATTGCCATCATCATCTGGTTATAACCACTAAATCCATCCATAAAAGAGCTCATGCCCGTAATAGCATTGACTAGTAAATTAATACTTGGGAAGGGAAAATCATTTTTAGGACAGGCCCTATTCAAATCTCTGAAATAATCACAGATTTGAAGTTCTTCATTCTTCTTTATTAATACAACTATATTTGCCAACCAAGTTAGATATTGAATTGGCTTAATGAACCCAGCCTTCAAGAGTTTCATGATTTCTTCTTTGACTTTTACTTCTATCTTCAGGCGAAACACACATTGTTATTGCTTTATAGGTTTCATATTTAGCCTTATACTCGAATTATAAGAAATTACAGTTGGATCTAGGCTAGACATATCCTCATAGCTCAAAGCAAACACATTCCTTAAGCAAAATTATAAGATTATTCTTCACTTTATTGGCTAAACGCTTGCTTACAAATAAAGGCTTAATACTAATCCCATCTATGGACACATCAATCTACTCTAGCTCTTCTGCCTGAGGTTATGGAACATCTTGCATTGGCTTCATCAATTTCTTCCAACAGTGAACCAAGAACCGTATATTTTGCCTCATCGGTAATGCGAACTTTAGGCGCATCAAACTTATTAGAAAATTAACTTACTGTGGGATCAGGAATAATTGAAGTTCTTAACCCCGTGCACTATTATAAGCGATAAACTCTTTTTACCATCACTCCTCACACAGGAGTCTACCTTCACATATTTCACTTACCGTGGGATCAGGAATAATTGAAGTTCTTAACCCCGTGCACCATTATAAGCGATAAAATTTTTTTACCATCACTCCTCACACAGGAGTCTACCTTCACATATTTCATTTCCTAGCGCTAGCACTTTCCAATTCCTTTTGGAGCTTAAGGCTTGAAGAAACACTTTTATATTCTTCATGCCTTGGCAGAGAAGCACATTTTGACAAAGTGATGGCATCCTCACCTTTTTTGGTGAAAACATTATAAAAGGCAACTTCGGCCAAGTGAAACTCATGGAGTTTAGAAGAATCATCCACACCACGAATAAAAATTTCTTTGCCATGCCAATATCCCTTAGCACATTAATGCTCATTTGAGGGAATAATATGATAATTATGCATCCATTTTCTACCTAATAAGAGATGAAAATAACAGGCAAATCCATAACATAGAAGCAGACCAGGCCTTACATTGGTCCTAATTTCAATTTGGCAATCACATAGCCCATCATGGGCACAGCTTATTTATTAAAACCTTCAATAGTGATTGGCCACTTAACAAGGTGATGAATGTCTATATTTGATGTCTATATTTGCTGCTTTAAAAGTAGATAATGGCATGACATTGATAGAAGCACCTTGATCCAACATAGTTTTTCTTACTAGATAACCATTCAGGTAAGACTCATCATACAAAGGCCTATTGTGATCATGATTCTCCACAAAATAATCTTCATTAGAAAAAAATGATTTACTAGCGAGCTGTGTTATATAGGTGGCCAATTTGCTAATGATTTAAATGAGAAATTCCATACTTTCCCACAAAAATACATGAAATAAAAATAGCAGCATGTTTGGCCTCAGAATCAAAACCAAACACATCAAAAAAAATTTTAAAGGCCATAGTATGCATGAAAGAATGTACAACATTAGAAATAGAGATCTCATCCTCTTACTCATCATGCACTTTGGTGGTGGAAGTGGCAATCAAGCAAAGTTTTCTTCATTACAAAAAGAATGAACAGTAGCATGAATATGGCCAACAATAGCATTAACATGGCCTTGCCTCGCATTATAAGCAAGCAAAGAATTTTCATGAACTTTTCATCTTTTCAAGACAACCTCTTCTTTGTCAAGCTTATTGTGAATAAAGCACCACAAATTCCAACACTCAGAAGTTGGATGAAAAAGTTAGTGATGATATCTACAATATTTGGGATCAATTTGGCCTTGGTTTGTTTGTAACTCTAGCACCTGAGGTAGACTGGTCACCTCATCTCCTCATCTTTTATCCACTCTTCTAGCAAGGCATGAACTTTTCTCATGGGACAAGGAAAAGGTGGAGGTATGTCAAATTTTTTATGATGCCCATTTTTAAATCTATTTCTACCACCATTTTGTCCTCCTTGCATAATGGCATTCACAAATAGGTGCTTTGAGTAACTACCTTCACCATCATTTTTCATTGGAAAAGAATTGCTAGTTTGCCGAGCAACTTCTACTAAAGTAGCTGAAGAAGGCAAATGTAAATTCTCAAGATGAATTCTATATTCACGGACCACCCCTGAAATGTAGACTATCACAAGCCCTCATTTTTCATAAGATTCTTAGCAATCAAAAACCCTTTTATAGAATCATTGTACATAAACAAAAAGACCCTCTTCAAAATTTTGGTACTCCCAGCCAAGGTCCACTAAAGTAACTTTCTCTTAAGTTGAAAAGAATTCTTTTGTGAATAACTTGAACATATGTGCCTAAGTTTTCACTGAGCCTAGAACGAGGTTAGCATACTGAGTTTTCACTGAGCCTAGAGCCAGGTTAGCATACTGAGTATAAGCTTTCTCAGAAAAACACTTAGAGAATTCCTTTAATTTCAAATCATCATCTAGGTGATATACAAGACACATCTCCATAAAGTGCATCACATGCTCCTTGGCATTGCCCACCTTGCCCTTGAATATAGGGAAACTTGGACTAGAATAATCTTTCAAGTATGGCTTCTCAGCAACATGTGGCAGATATGGAACTTTGATCTCCATCTCAAAATAAGATGCTTGCTCTTGCCATTGTTCCAGTAACTAAAGTATCTCCTCATGAGTTAAATAGGGAGATATGGGCAGTGGAGAGAACTAATTAGTCATTGACAAAACCTATGAACTTGTGCCAAGCATAAAACCTCCAGTGCCAACAGTTGAACTTCCAATTCCAGGATTTATTGGCTGTGAGACTGGTATAGTAACAATAGGTAAACCTTCAGAAATAATAGTAGAGATGTTAGGATCACCTATAGTAACTGTTGAATTTGCTAGTGACGGGGGCAGATTAATTTGTGACATTTGTCGTGGTGCCCCAAATTATGGCTGTGATAGATTCACCAGTGCATTGATAACCACTTGATTACTCTTCTTTATAGTATTCAATATTTGCTCTTGTGATGCCTAAAACATTTCTAGTAACTAAGCCACGTGCAGTGGAACATCAAGAATAAAAGTTGGCCCTGAGCAAATAGTGTTATTTTCATTGTTGTTGTCTGACATTACTCCCTTTTTATGTAATCATGCCCCTCCCGAGTGGATTTACTAAAATGTAAGTGAGGTTTATTTGTGGAAGAGGCCAAAGTGTTACACATGAAGGGGAAAATAGATGATTAGGGGCCAATATGGAGGAGAAGAAAGTAGCTCGGCAAACTTAACAAAATTGGTAGGAGAAAAGATCTTAGCCAAAATAAGAAATGATAGCCCGGGAAAAAATGGAATGTCAAGCAAAAAAGAATATTAACTTATATCAAATGAAAAGCATGGCGGAAGCAAATAAGAATGTGGAAGAGAAATGAAATAGTGTGAGAGCTCTAAATGGTGGGGTGACCGTAAAAAATGGCCTCCCTTCCCACAAGGAAAGTAAAAGCTATTTATAAGGAAGTCAGATGCATAGGATTATGTCATTTGTCATTAGATCAACGGTAGAGAAAAGTGTAATGATCATTTTGTGTAAAGGCTATTTTTTTGGGCTTCTAAGTTAACCAGGTTGGTTGGAAAACCAACGGGCCTTGCTCCAAGCCTACCAAGCTAGAACTCCCTAAAAATCATCCCTTTACGATGTCGGACTAAAATTCTTGCCGAAAATTTTAAATCTGACATCGCTTAACTTGAAACAATCAAATGGTTAGTAATTTTTTTTAATAAATAATAAATAAATAGATAAGTATAAAATTACCAAATTCCACCACTACAAGGAGAAAAAGTGGAAATGGTCAGTGCATTTTCATGTGGGCAGGGGAGTCAGGCAAATCAGAAACAGAAAATAGTAGGGTGGACTCATATACCATTAAATAGATTAATGAGGCAATTGGTTTTGAATGGTCAAAAGGGCACATGGGTGGGTAGGTAAAAAAGGGAGTGGAACCTCACACAAATTATAAAATATGCCATATCATGCTTTTTAGGGAGAAAACATCAATTCTATTCCATTTCTCTTAGTTTACCGTTAAAGGCACCTCCCCATCTGCTTCACATAAAAAAAAAATGGCCACCTCCCTTAGTCTGTAGCTCCACTGCCTACTTTCCTGCCGGCCTAACTTTTCAAAAAAGCTCCCGATTAGCCAATCGTCATGCCCATCACATGACAAAAAGGGATACTAAAACCATAAAAACCAGCTAGAGAGCATAAGGCACATCTGGGGAGTGAACCCCTTCTGATTGCGAAGGGCCCTGCACAAGGCCAAATGACAACAATGGAATATTGGCCCGATGGCTATGAAACATAAGCCATAGAGGCCAGTACTTATGCAACACGTAACTTAAACCTCTATAAGGGGGACAACAATCCCTACAAGGCACTACGACTCTGGACATGTCCTTACGAAGGCAAACTAGATTGAAAGGATTAAGTTAGGAATTCTAAATGGCCACATCATACCTGAGCCTAATAAAGGCTTAAACCCTAACAACCAAAGGCCTTGAACGAGGCTATATGATGAAAAAAGAGGCAGTTTCTGCGATGGCTAAAAACTTAACAGCAAAAAGCAGCCAAATGAGCCAAGAGCAAAAGTGGGCAACACAACACCTGAAATCTAACTTAAACCTCCAAAATGGGGGCGATAAACCACCCAAATGTCCTAAGGGGCCTATAGGTTTAAGTTAAAAATAAAAGGTCCAAAGATGATGGGTCCTAAAAGGTTTGAGCTACAAACCCAGAGATTAGAAAATCGTACAATTTAAAAAGGCTTTCATACAGTAATCGAGGGCAATGAGTTAAGAATGAGGTAATGAGTTAGAAAGCTAAAAGCTGATGGACCAAAGACCACAAAAAGGACAAGTTATACTAGAAGCCTAATAATGGCTCATGAAGTGGAGGCAAAGCAACCAAGGCAAAATAACCCTTGAAGGCTTTAGAAAAATGGCACAGAGGCGACTACACGGACAATAATCTTGAGGCCTCCCAAACACAGGACAACCACTGAAGGCCAATGTGTACACAAAAACTAGAGAATGTCCCAACATGAAAAATGAATCTTATTCGTGAGATTTCTTACATGATTCCTTCCAAGCACTATAAAAGACAAGTAAAAAGAAGGCGGAAAATAATTGCTTAAATGCATGTTTAGAGGGTTGAATCCTTCAGAAAATAAGGCCTCTCACTTTAAGGGGCCCATAAAGGAGTTGGCGATGACAACCCATCTCTACTAAAGTGGCGACAACAAGACTGAATGAAGACCATGGATAAGGCTAAAACACTAGTACAAAGAAGGGCTGAACGACCCCAAAGAAAGATCAAATGCCAAAAGACCCCAAAAAAAGCAAAATATGATGTAGAACCTAAGGTCTTTTCAAATCAAAAACCATCAACATAAATCTTGGCACATAGAGAGAGATGAGAGTTGCTACTAGATGGCTATAATCCACTGAGAAGCCAAAATAAACCTACAAACTTAAGGAAACTATTTGGTCCTACAAACGATGACTTCACAAGAAGGAATCCCTAAAAGCTACCAGCCTAAAGAAGGATTCAGGAAGGGCTTCAAAAAGATTACCCATAGTCTTCATTGAAAAAGGGTAACACCAATGGCTTTGTGCATGTTGAGCCCTTATTTGTCAGGCAACATTAAAAAGCTACAAGACCTTGTAAGCATATTGCTAGGCTCCATAAACTACGACCCCATAAGCTGCAGGCCCCCCATGGACCAAGTAGAAAGCCTAACAAGAAGGTCAAGGAACTCCTTGAAGATTCTTAACAAAAGCTCAAATATCTCTTGTCAATCAAACACATTCAAATCCTTCTCGATAAATGAGAATTGAATATTCTTATAAAATGAAAACCCTTAAGAAGCACATTGCACCCATAAAAGGATGGCAATGCCTAATGAATCCACGTTAGAATAGCAACTCCAATGAGACTATATAAAAGAAAATAGTATTACACACCAAATAAGAAATATGCACCTTTTGCCTAGCCTTGACGGAAAGACATCTTGCTTTATCCAAGATCTTGAATAAAAGAAGGTCCAAATTACCTCTCGAAGCCTTGATAGCTACAGGGTCACACCATTCGATAAACAATTATAATTCTTCTCAAGTTCTTTACTCTATGAAAACTGAGACCCCAATTGAACTACTAGATCTAGGGTTGTATCCCCTACATGACCCCCTTTGAATGAAGTCGATCAACGATACATAATGACCATAAAAGAGGTCATACACTTGATTATATAGGCCTCGTCCCATTAGGAAAATACTCAACAAAGTGTCAAGTATTGTTAGCCCTCCTAAACTCTTCGGGGCCTAAGCCCAAAAGTCTGTAGATTCTTGATCTTCAAATTTGTAGCCTAGAAACTACAATATTTTGATCCTTCAAGGATGATTTTCTAAAGAACACAAACCTATTATAGAGGGTTATTTTGGCCAATGGGGCCAGTCTATTAACTAGCCTCGCCTTGGCCCAAAGAATAAGGTACACATGAGTCCTCATAAGCCATAATGGTCCTTAGAAGCAACTACACCGAATAGAACATAAGCATCTCCATTGAGCAAAAGGTGAATCTAGCTATCTGAAAAAATCCCTATGGAGGAGTATTCTCTACCTATGTTGATCAGAATGTAAGGACCCTTTTAACTCTACATTCACTAGGGGAGGGTTTTTTAGTAGTTAAGACCAAAATTAACCCAAATTAGACCCAAATATTGCTGAGTTATTAGGCCTCGAGCTAGATTAACAAATAGAAGCCCAATGAAGCTTATCGGCCCTAGAAACTAAGGCACATGCCCACTAAGCCCACCTACTGGCTATATATATATATATATATATATATATAGTATCTCTCTATCTTTTCCCTAAGTTCTACACTATGAATCTATTAACTTGAACGTTGGAGGGGCCTCTCTTGGGACACACCTAGGGGCCCTCCTAACATCCATTTCGAAACCCCCGAGTAATTTGACTATCAAAATTTCTTTTATTTTTATTTTAACTATTTGAATAAATTTTGCATATTCTTCACTCCAATCTAGAGGATTCTTCTTCAACCTATCAAACAAAGGTTTACAATCCTTGGCAAGATCTTTATAGAAATCTGCAACATAATTTAAACTTCCTAAAATCTTTGTACCTATTTCTTGTCCTTAATTTCATTAGGAAATTTATCAACAAAACTCATTGATCTATCAATATGCTTAATTGTTCTTTTATGAATTATATGACCCAAAAACCTAATTCTTGTCTGAAACAATTCCATCTTTTTTGTTGATACTACAAGTCCTACATATTCTGCTATTTTTACAAATTTGTTTAATTTTTTCTAGTGTTGATCAATCCATTGAGGGAAATACAAGAACATCATCAATGTAAACAATAGTATAAGAATTATAAGGATTAAAGATTTCATTCATAATTTTCTAAAAATTCTGATGGGGCATTCTTTATCTTAAAAGGCATAACATTCTATTCATAATGCCTAAAGGGGACATTGAATCTTGTTTTATATTTACCTTCTTCAGCAATCTGGATTTGCCAATATCTTGTCTTCGTGTCAAATTTGGAAAACACAATAGCATTATCAAGTCTAGATAACAAATCTTTCTTGTTAGGTATTGGATGCCTAATCCATCTAAGAACTTTATTCCGACGCTTATAATTAATTACCAACTAGTTTCATAACCCGTCTAATAGACGGGACAATGCTTCATATTAAAATAGACCAGCTACTTGATGCATAGAAAACAAAAAAAACATTAAATCACAAGCAATAAATCTAATGCATTTGATATTACAGACTGTGTAAAAGGACATAAAATCAACTTCATGTAGAAGGTGGTGGATATGCTTGCCCCAACATGTGTCGTTTTCCTCTTTAACTTCATAGATGTATTCATAAGTAAGGATAACCAGCCAAAGCCTGAAACACTAAATCTTCTTCCGTAAAAAGTAGAATTTGAAACAAGTAAGTCCTGAGGAATAAACAGCTAAAAACAAACTGATTAAAGGTAAATATTCTGCTACAAATAATCAGCATGGCCCCTAGTGATAAAGATCATTGTCCGAACTATGCACTTCCAAAGGATCTGTCTGCACACCTTCCCCTTGCTCCCCTTCAGCGGCCTTTTCTTTCAACGGCAAAACCTCTATGATATCCATTATAACTAAAAAACTAAATGAAAATTATTGGTTAAAATTAAAACCATAAACTTGTTTCTTTTTAAAACAATATTCTAAGATTCTTAATAAATGCATTTTTTTTTTTAGCCAAATAAAACTATTTTGAGTATGCTAACCAAATTGACAAGAAATGTGTATTAGAAACTGGAAGCCAAAAATCAATCTATTTACGCCATACTGATCATTAAAACTTTAAAATAGAACCTGGTATTGGTTGATGGTAATATGGGGCCCTTTTCCTTAATGCTTAAATTTCCTGTGGCAAAATAAGTTTTGAGAACGTAAACATAGTGCTTGACCTAAGATTATTAAAAATATAAAATGTAACCTAGTATATCTTGCTGTTAAAAATTTGCTAATTATAAAACTTTGTTCTTTTCCCTTGGTCTATACTAAGGTCTAAAAGCCAGGAATCCTATACTAACGATCATCTGATTAAGACATATTATTCATGATAGACAGAAAGGCACAGATATCAGGACAACATACAAACATAATGCATAGTTTATCTAAACACTTGCTAGTAAATCTATCTCACCATCACACACAAAGAACATGTCAGTCATCAAACAGGGAAGATAGTAATAGGGAGTATAAACCTGGTGGGTGGATTGGACTGATTCTTGATGTTGTTCCTTCTTGAGCCCGGGTCTTTCCTGTGAATCCAATTACTAAATTAGTAAATTAGTAAATGCCATGACTGAAAACATTTAGGGTAATAGGGAAGAAAAATTGGAGTATATAACTGGTGAAAGTACCTTCTTAATGGATAGAAAAACACCAAATAAGCTTCTGTGATGCTCGTAGAACTCTGCTAACACAAATTGTCATTTGTCAATTAGATAAAATGAATAGCATGAAAATTGTTGAAAGGAATAGCATAAAACCTGGTTTCCGCTCAATATTTTCGTTACTAACGTACTTATGGAAATTTGTTCCTTTCAACAGGTCCAATCTGCTGCTCTACACAGATGCAATGAGCTCCTCTACACTGGTGCAATTTTGTTGTGTGAAGGGTGAGTATTTAGTGCAGATAAAAGTGATATAGGAAGTTTGAAATGGAAGAAGAAGAATGTTTTAACTGTGTATTGTTGGTTATACACATACAGTGTAACTATACGCCTAGCCCGTAAAATAGTGGAATCGGGAAAATGGGAGAGAGGGAAACATGCGTAACAGTTAGGAGATAAGAGGAAGTAACCAACAAGATTTTTTTTTTTAGAAAAAAGCCAGAATATATATTTTTTGTAAAAATGTACTACACAGATTGTGGCATCAGAAATTAGTATTTTCAAAAAATTAAACTTGAAAATGTTTTTTGGGGATAATGCTCTAGTTTTTGATGGGTTTAATGAACTTTAAAATTCAAATTTTAAAATGAACTAATGGGATACGTAGGAAGAAAGTGGGCATGCATGGCGGAACACGTGTCCAATTTCTAAGTTAGGTGGTATAATTGTAAGTTCCGCTATTATAAGCCAGTGCACGTGTCAAATTTGGAACTTTGGTGGCAGCAAGGTAAATAGCTAACAAATTGCTTAAAGTCAAATGGCAACAAATCATTTAGGGACACGTGTCCTCTTCAAGGGGTGAAAATGGAAATCGCCACATGTCATTTTCTAGTTAACTGAGAAGTGCAGGTGTCAATTTTCAGATAAATCTCGAATTTATAAAAATTGTGAAATGACAACATTGCTAGATTACCTGCTTTCATATACAGTAGTAGATTTTGGCACTCTTCTTTCAATTTCTTGATTCTTAATCACATAAAAAGCATAGCAATTCCATGGTAAAGAACTATTTCTGTTTAATTTCTTATTTAATAAATCTTGAATTTCTTTCCTATAATGAGCCATTAATTATTCATTCATTTTAATAGCCATAAATCTTGTAGGAATATTTTTCTCATTGAAATCTAGTTCACAAGGGAGATTTACAATATGTATTTTTCTTTCCCAAAAGGCATTTGGAATATCTACACAAACCTAACTAGCTAAGACTCCCATAAAGTGTTCAATTTTTCTATTTTAATTCTATAGTGCCTAATTTTTCTTCAACACTTTTGTGTTTTACTTGTTCTTGTAAATACATCAAAACATTTTGTTTTCTTCCTAAATCCATACCGAGTTCTTCTAACAATGATCTTCTAGGAGGTTAAGCTAATTCAAATATAATTTTCTTTCCAAATTTCTTAGTAGAAATCTCATTCATACTTATCTTAAATGGCATGATTGCAACAAAAAATGGAGATCCTAATATTTTTTCTTAATTCATGCTTAACACTGTAAAATGTTGTATAATATAAATATCTTCATTACAAACATCAACATTTGTCATCTTAAAATTTATTGGCAAAGTTTTCTTATTGGCAACAGTAATTGATCCAAAAGAATTATCAAGATACTTATAATGAACAATACCTTTTTAATGAAATTTCTATCAGCTCCTGAGTCACCAAAACTATTGTTGTTAATCTAAATTGATTTTTTGTTAATAAAGTGATTCTGTTGGTAAATCTTTGATCTGATATAGAATAGACATCATTAATCTACAATGGTTTTTCTTGAGAAAAATCATCCCTTTATTTTTTTTTTTTTGCTCTCTTCTGGAATATTTTTCCCTCTGTCTTTCTACTTTGTCTTAAAACTGAATTCTTCCATATCTTCCACAATTAATTCTCTTCTTAAATATTTTGAGAATATCCCTCCAAATTTTGAAGTTTTAAAATCACAATCCTATTCCTAAGAGATTTTATTTCTACCTTTATTACCAAAATTTCTTCTTTCAATTCTACTATTATTGGTTCTTTATGCTTTTTTGTGCATCATCTATTCTCTTAAAGATTTCATTCAAACTATAAGTTGGAGGCTTAATCAATTCTTGTGTGTTAACCTTTTAGTTTACATTTATTCTAACTTCATCTAATTGGTGTTCCTACTTACCAACTTTATTAAGATATTTAAATAGAATTCCTTTTCTAAACTCTATATCATCAGTTTGATTAGCAAATTCTAAGAATATTTCATCTTCTTCAGTGATGACTTTAATCTGAATAATATTTAATTACAAATTATCAAATGTATTATATAGTTAACATGAATCACAACCACATTTAGAACCACAACTACTTTTTTATTCAAATTCTAGACTACCTGAAAGACCAATAACATTTGCTTTCCTAATCTCTGTCCTTTGATTCTGACTATTTAAAAAAAAAATTCCAAGGAATTCAAACTCTTTTTATACATTCTTCCATCTATGCCCACAGATACTGAATCAATATTCTAACACATTTCCAGGACTTGTTCATCCTTCATCCTTTACTTTTTTTGCTAGAAGTGAAAAACATGAACTTTTCTTGGAAGGATAAATTTAAGTGTCAATTAGTAGTCGCTTCTTTTTAGGTTATTAAAATAAAAGTCTGAGCTAATTCATTTTAAATTAAATCAACTTAATTTAAAATATTTTTTTTAATATTTTTTTACTTAGAACTAACTTCATTTGAAAGTTAATATTTTTTAGATATAATAATTCATTTAAATGTAAACTTTCATGAAGTTATTAAATTTTTTAGAATTTTTATATTTTTAGCATTAAAAATAAAAATTCACAAAGATTTAATAAGATCATAAAAATTATATTTTCAATAGATTATTATACTTACATAATATTGATTTTTAAATAAAATTATTTCTAGATAAAAAGGATATAATAATAAAAATAAGTAATTTTTTTATTAAATTGATTTAATTTAAAATAAAATTTTTGTCTTGTTAAGTTTTTAATCGTTGTTTTCTTCAAAATAAAAGATTTTTTTAATAATGAAATATATGTCATAAATACTTTGATGGACTAAAATCATGTACCTAGATTAGAATCCAATTATGAGAAATTTTAGTTATCAAAAGTTATTTATGGATAAAAGGCCTCTTCTTACGTCCATTGTCCCCCCAAAAATTAGATGGAGTGAGAATTGAACTAATAACAAGGAGAGAAAATCCTATGGTGTAGAGGTGCAATTATTCATATCCTTTCCATGGAGAATAATTTACCTCTCCGTTTAAAAAGCTTGTTGTCCCAGACCATCATTTAAGGACAAAAAAAAAAGTCAAACACTACAAAAGTTTCTCTCTCTAAAGAAAAGTCAATAATACCTGTTTTTTATTCAAAGGCATAAAGGGCTGGTCTTGAATTCAATTTGGCAAAGCAAAAAGGAAAGAAAAGATCAAATGAAGAACGAAGAGCAAACATTGATTCTGTTAGGGATTTCTTTATCCGAACGACCGCGGTGGCAACAATTCTTGATTTGTTCTTCTGGCTTCTTCTTGGGTTACCTTGTCAATGGAATTTGCGAGGTTAATTACTTTTCTTATTCCCAGTCACACGCATGCCATTTTTCTTCAATTTATTACCTCGAGCGTTATTTAAATGATCAGTATTTTTTTTATTACAATTTCTACAGGAGTATGTGTATAATCGACTTCGATTCAGGTAAATGGAAGAACTTTATTAGAGATTTATATACTCCTTTTGTCCCATAAACAAATGATACATTGTTTTAGTCACAAGATTAAATATGTATGTAACTTATGATATTTTACTGATTTTGCCCTTGAAACTAAAATTGAAAAAATTATTTTTGGGTTTTGTCTAATAAAAGTTTAAATGATTATTAGAAAAAGAAAAAAGTTCTTTTTGCAGATTTTATGTAGTAAGAGTTGAATGAAGGTAGTAAGAAAAATTGGATGATAAAAAATTTTCAAAAAAGTAAATGTTTCAATCTTTTTTGGACAACCCCAAAAGAAATATTTTTTATTCTTTTTTATTTAATGGAAGGAGTATTTAAGTAGGGAATTTCATTTAATAGGTTAAAATTATGGTAGCCTTAATACGTTATAACATGAGAGTTAATTTTCAGCTACGGATGGTATTTCACTTTTGTGCAAGGATTTGTGTACCTAGGGTTGATATACCTTCAAGGCTTTAGCACGAGGCAGATGATGAACCCATGGAGAACGTACGTAAAACTCTCTGCGGTTCTCATGGGCTCTCATGGGCTAACTAAGGGCTCGCTAGCATATCTTAATTATCCGGCGCAAATCATGTTCAAGTCCACCAAGGTAGCACACGTTAATGACATTCAACATTTTCCTTTTCTTATTTGTGTTTAGAATCTGTGGCCCTATTTGGAACAACTTTTCTGATTAATATCAGAGTTTTTGATAATTTATTTAACGGTTGAGATGAAAACACAAAAACTAAAAGTTAAAAGCTACCCCTAAATAACATTTTCAAAACTTTAATGCCAATCGCTAATGCTATATAATATCAAACTGGGCAATTACAAGACATAGGATTTAAATAAGGGAGTAAACAGGGTCAGACCTTTATCGAGTAGCTCAGGTTCGAGCTCTATTTAAGGCTTGTTAAGCCAAGCATTATTGTGCTTGAGCTTGAGCCTAAGAATGGAGCCGATACTTTAAGAGCCAAGCTCTAGCTTTAAAGTACTTGACCCCTTTTATTAACGGGCCTTTGATAATCACATATACAATATTTTTAAATTAATGAGTTATTAGTTTAAATCTCAAAATTAAAACATAATAAATTCTACAAAAGGTCTTACATTCGAGCCTCGAGGGCTTTCAATCCGAGCTTCCTTTTGCCGAGCTTGACCCTTAAAATTTAGGATCATGCAAATCAAGTTCGATTCCAAATAGTACCAATAACTTGAAGGGTTGATCTCGGGCTTCCTTTACACTCCAAGCTCTAAGGAGATACAACCCTAGTATAGGGATCGGGGGAATGCTAGCTCATTTAGGATATTAGGCCACCGAATCTAGTATTAAGGTATTGTTGGAATTTGAGGAGGGAAGGATGGAGGATTTGATCCCTGGCCTTTACAGGGGTGTCCCCTGTTGCCACCATGGTTGGGCTGGCGGGACAACTTTTTCTTTTTATCTTGTTGTGCTGAGAAGTTAATTAAAATGGTAAATTACATGGTTTACAACAGATAGAAAGAGTTGAAACTATAGATCCTTAGACCATAAATTACACCCACATGTATTAGTTGTCTCACAATTGCATCCTATGTTGATATATATTGTTACAAAACTTGACTCCGTTATCTATGTAAATATGTTTAGGTACTCCCAGTAATGATCATGGGTGGTTTTGTTCCTGGGTTAAAAAGGAAGTACTCAGTCCATGAGTACATCTCAGCTATGCTTTTAGTGGTTGGGCTCATCCTCTTCACCCAAGCTGATGCCCACACATCTCCTAATTTTAACATAATGGGTGTCATTATGATCACTGGTGCATTGTTCATGGATTCTTTTCTTGGTAATTTGCAAGAAGCAATTTTCACTGTTAACCCAGATACAACTCAGGTACAATTTATGACACATACAGTACATATTGGGTCCAACATTTTCATGAACTATCGAGTAAATGCAATCCAATGCATTTACATTCGCAATTTATTCTTCACAACCACATATTGTGTACTCTTCTACATTTATTGAATATATTTTTTTTTTCCCAGATGGAAATGTTGTTTTGCTCAACTGTGGTTGGCTTGCCTTTCTTGCTATTGCCTATGGTTCTAACAGGGGAGCTATTTATGGCCTGGAATTCATGTTATGAGGTAAACAAATGAGAGCTAATCTGTTTTAACTCATGTCAACTTAATAAAAATGACTTATTCTTTTATGTTTTTATTGTAGAGAACCAATTTTATTACAAATCTAATATTATTTAAGATGTAATAATTCATTAATGAAAAACTTTTATAATATCATTCAATTTTAGAAATTAAAAAAAAATCATCAAAATTTATTAATATCATATAGATTTTTTTTAAATGTATTATTACACATATATAAATTTAGTTTTCAAATGAAATTGATTCCTTTCCTTGACTTGCAGCATCCTTACGTGTACGGAGTGCTAGTGTTCGAGGCCATGGCTACATTTATTGGGCAAGTCTCTGTGTTATCTCTCATCGCAATATTTGGTGCTGCTACAACTGCCATGGTAATTGTTTTAATAGTTTTCTTTTATACATAGAAATCGCCACACTATAAAGCTACATAGAAAGAGTTGAAAGGGAAATCGAAATTGAATTGGATGAAAACGTATGATTTCATAAAGGATCAACCATAATTTCCCATAGGTAAGAGTGACAACCTCTAGCAGCATTGTCACCTCTCAGAAGGCTAGAACCCAGGTCATTAGTCCGTAAGATATACTTATTAAAATACAATCCAAAATCAATTAGCCATAGGTGTAGAGAACTTATTATTATATAAATACTTCATTAATTCTTTTTTTTTTATTCATATGAATCTATCACATGAGTTATTTTTAATAATTGACAAATGAGTGAAAATGCTCCATTACTATATAAAGACTTCATTAACCCTTTTTTTCTCGGTCTATGAAATTTTCTCACTTAACAACACTTAATGTGCACGTGCAAGTTGATATTTATTTTAAAACCCCTCTAATTTATTTACCAAAAAAGTCACTCATAACCATGGAGTTAGAACTAGAGATCAAGAGTTATCAAAATCAAACTTTATTTGGAATTGTTTTTCATTTTCTATAAATCGTAATCGTAAAATCAGGTTAGTAACATAATTGTGCGTGATCATAGTCTTAACATGATCAAATAATCTTTCCTATTTCAAATTATAAGATCATAAGATTTTAAGATTTAAATTTTGATAACCTTACTTGAAATTATTTAATAATCATAGAAATTAATTGTGGTGTACACTTACATTTGATTTGATAGATAACAACAGCTAGAAAGGCGGTGACATTGCTAATGTCGTACTTGATCTTCACGAAGCCAATGACAGAACAACATGGGATAGGGCTCTTGTTAATCACGATGGGAATTGTACTGAAGATATTGCCAGATCAGAATATGCCCTCGTGGACTCCTAGTCTCGATGCTATTATCAATAATGTTAAATCCTCTTTCAAAGATCAACCCAATGAAGACCAAGAGAGAAAACCTTTAGTCTAGCTAGATATTATTTTTCTACAATTTTATTGAAATTTTTTAAAATAATTTGTAGCGATATTAGATCATTCTTTTGTCATCGTATTTTTCAGTATTTGTTTTTCTGGTACATCTTTGAATAGCTACAGTATGTTCTTCTCTTAAAATTAGTATGTAGTTATTGATATCATGTCTTTATTAAAAGTGAACTAAACCGTGAACAATTAATTAATAGACTTTTGCTACATTGAAGCGTAACATTTGCCTGGACTGGGCATTAAAATGTGACACATCTATCGAAATGCCGTACAGTCTCAATCATCCCTCTGGACCCTTTGCTAACAAACCAGCTAGGTAATTTACTCATCCATCGAGAATATGGACAATCTCATCATTGGCCATTCAAAGATGAGACTCATCAATTTCAAGATGTAAGTCCATTAATTACCAGGGTGACCATCCTCTCATATTGAAGTTAGTTTTGAATATTACTACTGCTTCTGTCTCATGATCAGTGAAACTTCTTAAAAGAATTTTTAAATAACATTTTATACTCATAATCAGCCACACTTTTTAGAAGATGTTTTAAATAACTTTTGCTATAGAAACTGTCAATTGGGATGCCCGAAACCCTAAGAGATGTTTAACACTTATAGCCAAAGACAAGGTTTAGACGACCTTAGGTTGTGTGCCTAGAAAAGATTTTGTGATGCTTAAGTTAGTAATGACTTATGAAGAAGGAGAATGCTTAGTCAAACAGTTGTGTTAGGATAGAGTATGCCTCATCCTCTCTCATGGGAGGCCTTTTGTAGGCCCTGTGACTTTACTGTCATGGAGCAAAATCCTTCCACAGTGTGATCTACTACGTGATCATGGGGATCTCTCCCAACATGCAATTCTCCTAGCTAAGGGTTGACCAGTTAGCTTTCTTCATTGTGAGTAGTGCTCTAATGAGCTGTCCAGCAACTAATCCCAACCCAATCCACAGGCTGGATCTCATGTAGTCTTGGTCTTTGACCTTAATGGGCCTTGCCCCTCTAATGGGATAGAGGCCATTTGGTTATCAATAAGACCCTTGAAGCAGAAATGGATGGAATTGGATTCCCGACATTTTGGGTTGATTTTAGGAAGGTGGCCATTTGGTGGCCTTTCACTAGAGGGAAGTATTTCTTCCCAATAGAGACTTTTCACCCTAAAGGATTTCAGTTACTTTTTTTGTTTGACTTTCGCATCTCTACTTATGTCATTCAACCTCTTCTTTAGCCCATTTTCTATGGTTCAGCCGGTGATCTACAGTTGCCCGTTTAATTATGGGTGAGCAATAAACGGCAAAGTACAACTTTATAGCCTTGTCTTTTACAAATTTTCTAACTTTTGAATTATTGACCTATTTTTCATTGTTAGTAATGATGTCGTAGGGGCATTCAGACTGACACACTATATTGTTTTAGAGAAACTTTACAACTTGAGGGACTGTTATTTTAGCCAAAGGGTAGGCATTAACCCACTTTGTGAAGTAGGCCACTGCCATAATGCAGAATTTGACCTACTTAGTGCAACAATAAAATCTAGTCCCCATATGGCAAAAGGATATAGAAAGTTGGCTAAAGTGGCTTTTCACAAAGGGATCCTCTAGGTCCTAGGGTTGAGTTGGCATGAGTTGCATCACTAAACGAGATGGTTAGCATTCTTTCAGATAGTAGGCCAGAAGAATCCTTGTTTTAACACTTTATAGGCAGGCTTTGGAGCTAATGTGGCTTCACATTCTTCTTGATGAACTTTGATGAGGTGATGGAGCTCCTCAGCCATCATGAGAAACCATTTATAAGGGTGGTAAAAATCCCATTTGATGCAATACTTATTCGATAAGGACAAATCTCCTTTAACAAATCCTCATTGCCCCTGTTCCTCAGGGGATCCACTTAGTTGCTTAGTTTTAAAGAAGTGTTTGATTGGCCTTCTCCATTCAACATGTTCTGGTACTTTTTGTAACTCGAGTAGGTGAATCGACCACTTTACCAATACCTTTTTCCATGCTTCTTCTTTGCCCTTAGGTATAGTGTTATCCACCTTATTCCTTGCCTTGGAACTTTTTCATTCTACACGTGGCCAAAAGACTTAATCAATTCCTTAATGAACTTAAGATAATTACATGTAGGTCTTTCCCCCTACAGTCCCATTTTCTTGATTGACCATAAGTCAGGAATCACTAAAAACCACCAGGTGTCATACCCCTGCTTGGTCAGCCATCTTGAGTCCAGCGATAATAGCATTATATTCTGTTACATTGTTGGTAACCTAAAACTTGAACTTGACTTTCAATACCACCTCCATGCCGATGGGTCATTTTAGGATGACCCTACCCCTTGTTTGTCCATTCCTCAAGCTCCCTAAATCTAGAATGCACTCCCAAAAATAGGTGTTACTTTGTTCCTTGGCTTTGGGGCTTTCTTCCCTCAAGGACAACTCAGTAAAAAAGTCTACTAACGCTTGAGCATTAATAGCCCTATGCAGTTCATACAAGATATTAAACTCTCCCAGCTTTATGCACCACTTGGCCAGTCTACCTAAGTCAGCAGGCATCTGCAGAACATCTTTGACTGGTCATCCAATCCTGATGATTATACGATGGGTCTAAAAGTACTAGCTCAACTTTCTTGAGGCTATTATTAAGGATAATATTGCTTTTTGAAGTAATGGGTATATAGATTTTTCATCCTGCAATGTTTTGCTAACATAATTGATGGGCCACTTTTCCTTTCCTTCATCCCTGACCAGGACATCGCTATTCTACCCTATAATCATGATGAGGTATAAAACAAAGGGGTCTTCCAGCAGTGGCTGTTTGAGTGTAGGTGGCTATCTCAAGTATTCCTTGATATAGTTGAGGGCCTCATTGCATTCTTCAATGCATTCAAACTTTGAACCTTTGTAAGAACTTTAAAGAAGGTTTACATTTATCCCTAAATTGCAAAATAAAGCATCTAAAGGCTACTAGTCTTCCTGCTAGCTTTTGGATGTGTATTTTGTCATTAGGGTCTCATATCTTTAACATGACATCAATCTCATCAAAATTCATTTTGATCCCTTTCTTGGAGGCCATGAATCATAAGAACTTCCCCTCTTTAACCCTAAAGAGACACAGCTTTAGGTTGAGGCACATTTGAACTAACACATACACTGAAAATTTTCTCTGTCGTCATAGATATGTTAATCGAGGGCCCGCATTTTTACAATCATGTTATCCATGTATACCTCTATTGATAGCCGAAGAGCTATCGTCTCTCTCAGTACATACATCCTGCCAATAGTATGGTTAGGAAACCTGGCGTTACCCGAAAGAGGCGAAATCACGGATCTCGGAAAGAGCGAAGTCAAATAGCTCGAACACGAGACTTCGGCTAGAACGTCAGGAATTCCAAGGATGCTACCGGATCTCTCGGGGGACTAAACGGATTGCCTTCGGAGATGAAGAACCAGCTATTTCAAGCAAGAGAGAATCTCCCTAAAGGCGGAACCCCCGAACCAATGAACTCCCCGAACTACAGGCATAATTCCCAAAGAAGGGCATCCGTACCGAAGGGCGACCTTGCCAGAGAACCTCAGGAGTATGGCATGGACATTTAAGGAAGCCTCTGACATATCGCCCACATGCGCTACAAACCGCCTCGAAGAGCGGTCTGACGCGCCGATGCCGTCCAAGTCTTGTCACGACCTGTCTCGGTCCCAGACCCGATGAGCCTACAAACGGCTACCTGTCCCCTACGCCCGGAAGTACAGATCGCATCCGACCGAACACGTGTCATGATCTGAACGGGCTGGGCACCACTATAAATACCAGGAAACAAGCCCTGGCAAAGGATCCGGACCCCTCTCCCTGAGAAAACACGAACAGGCAAGACCACTTAGCCTCTTAGTGCTCTTCCTTTATCTCTCCTCGGAACACTGACTTGGGCGTCGAAGGCTCCTCCCTGGAAAAACACTCCGGGGACCTCCTGACCTCCTTTCTTTTGAGCATTTCAGGCACTCTCCTCTGGGAAACCTTTGCTCCAGACGTCCTCCCTCACAGGAAGTCCCTCCCGAAGTCATAATGTCACCTGACGAAGATGCTACCGGGCATCATTTGGCGCCGTCTGTGGGAACTCACCCTCAGGTCGCCGTTGTTGAAACTCGGCGTTCAAAGGACAAGGGACTTCCGAAGTCCTCGTCCGCACCTGAAGCTCAACCGGCTACTGAGTAAACCCTTCCAGGGACTTCCTCGCCTGAGGAAGAACGTCCTCTAGTTATAACTATGAGTTTTTTGCGCGACTTCCAGCGCTCTATTGTGGCCGAAATGACACAGCAAATAGACCGAAGATGGCCGCAACCAACGCAGGCCCAAAGGTTTTCCTCGCTAGCACTCCATCGAGAGAAAAGCCCGAGATCAGTTTACCGGAGTTCGGGAAGTGGGGATCCGCGTGATGAGTCCTCAACGGAAAATGTACCCCTCAGGAGACGGCCTAAGGAGCCAGTAAGGCCTAAACAGCCTAAAACCCCACGCCAAAAGAGTTCATCGCCTGAGACAAAGTCGCCATCCCCTCAACGGCGAAGTCCGTCCCTGAAAAGGCGCCGGCAATCTCCTTTCCCCGAGACTTACAAGCACCAGGATGAAGAGCCCAGTGCCGCACTCCTCATGGAGAAGATATTAGCGAGGTTGGAAAAGGTAGAGAGACAGGTAGCTCGGAAACCAGTCTGGGCTAGGCTGTCTGAAACTTTCAGTGGGGATGAATCGCCGTTCATCCGAACAGTAGTAGAGGCGCCCATGCCAAGTGACTTCCGGGTGCCTCGGCTCGAAACCTATGATGGCCGAACTGATCCACAGGCTCATCTAACTAAATACAAACGTAGCATGGTGTTACACGGCGCTGATGATGCTACTTTGTGCAAATGCTTTGAGGTCACCCTCGCAGGGCCCACAACGGCGTGGTATAACTTATTGGCCCCTAGAACCATCAGGGAGTTTCAGGAGCTGTCCACGGCCTTTACGCAGTAGTTCATTGGAAGCCGTCAGACGGCGAAGATGCTGGTCCAGATGTTCGACATCGCACAAAAGAATGGAGAAACCATCCGCGATTATGTCGAAAGATTTAATAGAAAGGCCTTAACTGTCCCGGACTTCCGGCCCGAAATGCGCATCCTCGCCATGACATAGGGCTTTCGGAGGGACTCACAGCTATTCTATGAGTTCTCCAAGGATCCCCCGGACATGCTTGGCGAATTCTACCGAAGGGCCGAGCAGCATATGACAGCCGAAGAGCTGAGAATGGGTGGACCAAAGATTGATCACACTCGTGCCGAAGGGTCTGGCCAGCAAACAAAGTACCCGGCTGAACAGGCAGGGCAACCTCGGAGGTTTAAGGGAAGGAAACCTCCTCCGAACTTCACACCCCTGAACACTACAAGAACCAATATCCTCATGAAAATGGAGAGGCAGGGGACCCAGATTCAGCGGCCAAGGGCTATGACCGCTGACAACAAGAAGAATATGAAAAAGTTCTGCTAGTTTCATCGCGACCACGAGCACGACACCGAAGATTGCTTCCAATTGAAAAAGTATATTGAGTCGCTGATAAAACAAGGCCAACTCTGGCGTTATCTGCGAATGCCTTCCCCGAACGGAAGAAAGTAAGAGGAAGGAAAGGCTGATAACGAGGAGTACGACTCCGACAGACGGAGGAACCGAAGTCCAAAGAGGCGTCTCCCGCCCCCGGTAGGAGTGATACAAACAATCACGACAGGACTACCATCCTTGGGAAAAAAAAAAAGAAAAGCCAGAGAAATATCAATGATGGAATATCAAAATCCGTCGAAGAAACTAACCCGAAAGGATGGTTCCACCGTTATCTTTCCCCATGATGATCCACTGTTGGTCATGGCAAGAATAGGAAATTGGGACGTCAAAAGGGTATTACTTGACGATGGATCAAACGCCGACGTCCTGTTCTCGCATCTGCTGCCGAGCTTGGGAATATCCAACACCGACCTCAAGCCCGTCACTTCACCTACTTTCGGGGTATGGCCGTCCGAACTGCCTGTCCTCGGATGGATTGACCTCCCCCTGATGATGAGAGGAAGTTCGGTAAACGGGACAGACGAATTATTCGCCTCCACAATGACAAGGTTCATTGTCATGGATGTTCCTTCGTCATATAACGCCATCCTTGGAAGGCAAACACAAGGAAATCTGCACATTCGCTCGGATGTAAAGTACTTAACCGCCACTTTCGCCACCAAGGATGGAGACACAGAAATCTTTATCGATCAAGGCGAAGTAAGGAAAGTGTTTGTCAAAGCGTGAAAGGCCCCAGTAACCAACCTCGCACAAACTGTGGAGGCAGAGGTTTTGCTGGAGTCAACACTTGCTTCCACTGAGAACTAACATAGTTTCACATGTTTTCCAGTAAAACCTTCATTCCAATCATTATCCCAATAAGGGTTAGACACCATTCACCACATCCCTACTTTACATCCTCATTACTCAGGACAATAACATCTTGCTCTGCATTTTCTTTGCAATACTTGAGTTCCAAATTTGCAAGCTGCAGAACCTTAAGGTAATCTAGACCTCAACAATCAGTCTCTTCAACCACCTGAGCCCAAGATTTGGTAACTGGTGGAAGTGCTAGAGAAGCCCTTCGATTTTTTCGAACCATAGAGCAAATGATCTGATTGAGGTATCCCCTCCAACTTTTCACCTCTAAAATCAGATTACTGATTCAAGATTACTTCAGGCCATAAATCAATCTTCTAAGAACCATGCCTTCACTTGCAAGCACCACACTGATGTCTCCCCATGTTCACCCTTAGGGTTCCAAATCGAAAAAAGCCACAATCTTAGTTTCTTAGAGAAAAGATAGAGACTCTCTCTCTCTAGTTTCTTTTTTATTTTAAGTTAAATTTAAATAACTTTTTACCTCAAAATCAAAATGAAAGTTCTTCAAATTAAGTATAATGGATGGGGTGGTGGAGAAATTGCAAAAGAATTTTTGAAAAGTAAATCATGAGACTTAATTAGGCAAGTTACAAAAGTTAAATGACTTATATTAAACTGAGAGGCACCTTTGCCCCTAAAATGCACTCATTGGCACCTTTATGCAACAAATCCATGAAAATATGGGGCCCTCAACCTATGTTTTTATGAGGAAAGACATATTGACACAATAGAGGCCCAAACAAAAAGGTCAAAACTATTTGAACTAGCTTGATAAGGCTGAAGCCCAGGTCAGTTTTCCATCTTCATGGCCTAGTAGGCCTGTCATAGTTTTGGTAAGAAAGGAAATGCTTGCCATGGTAACTGAATCACCTTGTTATGAGATTCCCTCTTCTACATTATTCTATCACAATTTCCTCCCAATGCTATAAAAGAGTACCTCCAGAGCAATCCTAAGGAACGCCATATTTACTGCACTCATAATACTACAGCTTCCCTATTCTTTCACAAGAAGCTATCTTTATCATCAGAAAGTTCCCCTTAGTCGTAGATCTGAGAGCACCGACGATGTCTTTTAGTGCAGATTCCTTAGTGCACATCACCCAAGCTTGAAGACCAGCCCGTCTAGTTTTGTTTGTGGTACTTAGTACTTTGGCTATCACAAAATTATTTGAAGAATGATTTGGACACATCTTATTAATTGTTTTTAAAGTATTTTGGATATTTGAGGGGTATCAATTAACGTATTTTTGGAGGATAAATTTGTCTTTTAGGAGAAAATACTAGTGGAGAAATATGTGGCAGCCTTTGAGGAAATTTTCTTAAGTCTTATTCATTCTAAAAAAGGTCAGTCATTTGGAAAAATATAATGGAGTTAGGAAACAATTGAGAGAAAATCTATAATGTATTGTCTTAAGTCTTTTTTGGAAGGTTTCATTGAAGCTTGAAGTTTTTTCCATCTAGAATCAACAAACAAAGGCAAGTGAATGTGAAGATTTTCATCGTAGAAACTTTAATGGTACTTTTGCTATATTTTCCAATTCAAGTTTAGATTTGCATCTATTGGTATAATTTGGGAGCAAATGGTGTAATTTAGCCTTTTGATCATTGCCTTTGACACTAGCTTTTTTTTCATGTCCAACTTCCATCAACAGTAGATAGATGTTTGTGGACATATGGTGTAACATGTTGCTACTGAGACTCAATAGAGATCATTCTTATGGTATAGTTTGAAGGAGAGTGGTAGCGTACCTATAAGTTTAAAAATAGTCGTGACCTTGAATGGGGGATTAGAAGGGCAATGAACAAACAAACATTTGACAATCATCCTTGAGGGAGATTTTTAAGATCGAGCTTGCGACTCTACGTGAAAGAAAGAGGGTCACTCAATTGTTACTTTTTTGGTTTTTTGTTTTCTTTTTAGCGCCTTTGTTTTGGATTTTGTTTTTCTTGTTCTTTTCTCTCCAGGTTTCCGTGTTTGTAATTTGTTTTGGGTTAATGGGTTGGGCTTAGCCTTAGGCTGGTATTTTTTTACAAGTTGGCTTTAGAATGACTTTATTTGGTTTTTCAAACTTTTTTGGTATATTCAACCCAACAAGCATTTGATTGTCTTTTTCAAAATTTCCTTTGTTAGCAAGCTCTTTTTCCAACATTTTTCAATAATGTTAGTAAAATTATGTCTAATGGTTATAGTATTGTTATGGTGAGTTTAGGTCATGAACAAGCTTTCTTAAAAATTTGAGAACAGTTTTCAAAATTGTCTTGCCCTAGAAGACAAAGTCAACATATAATGGCGTAAATGGGCTTTCCAATCATAAAAATACATAACAGGCCCTTTGTACCAGTATTGATCGTTAAATGAATCTTTAATATTGTTTTGGCAATCACGATCAAATAGCGCAGCTGCATTCGTTAAATAATGTAGTTAAACATAAAGTGTCATTAATTTTATGATATTCCAATAAGACTATGAGAAGAATTGCGAAAGAAACCACATGAATCATTTATTCATCACATGAATATATATAATATATATATATATAAAAGTTGGGTTCTAGCAATAAATGTACTTAGATGATTTAATTTGATGTCAGTCCTTTAATTTTAAAGATTATGTTATTTCAGTCCCTAACTTATTAGTCATTCTGTTTTTGTCCTAAACTTGTTAAAAATGTTTCAGTTTGGTTCATCGCCAAATGATATCAAATCTTATACTTTTAAAAATCTTTGTTCTAATTTTTACTTTCCTATAAATCATTTTTCCAATCACATATTATTATATGAATTTTAGTAAACTTTTTAGATTTATTAATTTAAGTTTTAACAATATATATCACACAAGTAAATTTCATGAATAGTTCATTAACTTTAAATGGCGTACTATTTTATTTACTAACCTATTAACCATTCTATTTTAGTGTAATAAGTAAATTGAATAAAAAATCTCAAATCATTAATTTGGGTTACAAGTATGTCTTTAAGCTCTTAGATGTTACATAATGGTTCCAAATATTTTCCCTCCATTGTCCATTGCAAATCTGTGGCTCTTTGCTAGACCAAGTTGATAAGAAATTTGATTTATAGAGAGAAAAAAATGATAATTTACATAGTTCATTAACTATCAACAAATTATGAATTCAGTTGAAAATAGTTTTCAAATGGTTTGAATTTATTAACTTTCATATAACTATTAGACATCTACTTTTTAAGTTTGAAAATTCAAAGCGTGCCATAATTGTTTGATAGTTAATAGACTATATAAAATATTCATTTCACCCTTAAAATCATTTTTTTTTGTACCAATTTAGTCAAGAATCGAGTCATGGATGAATTGTTATGAAGAAAAAAGGTTTGTTACCATTAAGCAACAGGTGAGACATTAACGATGGACTTGCAACCTAAAACTTAATAGTCTATTTGGATACAATTAATAAGGGAAAGAAAGGGGATGGGAGGGAAAAGGGGGGAAAGGGAGGGGAGAGATGAGTTATTTCCCCTTAATTTGGTAGGATGAAAAATATGTATAAAGGGGAAAAGTAAGGGGATAATAACTCTTCTTCCCTCGTCTATTTCCTCTTATCAAAACAAGGGTGTCATGCTAATTTTCCTCCCCCGCTGTTCTCTTTCCCTTCCCCAAACCAAACAGATTGTAAAGGTTTGAATTTTTCGGTGTAATTTACCTTGGCTTAAATCCATTAAAAATGTTTCACTTTAGCCTCTCACCAAATGGAATCATATTTTATACTTGTATAAAATATTTGTCCTAACCTTTACTTTCCTAAAGATCATTTTCTACATCACATGCTATTCTAAAAATGGTATTTAATTTTTTAGAATTATTAATTTAAGTTTTAACAATAAATAAAGAATATAATGTTACAAATATAATTTTATGTATATTTATTCTACAATATATAATTAGTATTGATAGCCAAAGCACTATTGCTCTTCAAACCCACAAGCTCTGGCGAAGTGCCACCCTCAATAAAGGTGGGTGTCACCCTCGAGGAGTACAAGGGAAAACAGGGTCTGACACCCTGACACCTCGACCTCGGTGATCCATCATCACCCTCCGGGAATGGCAATACTGACCTCGGGAACATGGTGCATTACCACTCTCGGTAAGATGACCTGACTAGCTTCGGGAGAGGTAGACTCACCATCTTCAGTAGGGGAGACACCTCCAAAGGGGATCATCCGTGCTGAGGGGACTTGTGAATACCTGGAGCAACCTTCGCAAGAAACCCTCCTATCCCGAAGAGGTCTCTTTCACTGAAGGAATCTCGAGAACACAACAAAAATGGTTAAGGAGCCTCTGACACGCCGCCCTCGCAGACGTCCTGACATGCTGCCCCCGCACACGCCTTGACATGCCGCCCTCGTACACGCCCTGACATGCCGCCCTCGTACACGCCCTGACATGCAAACCTCCCATGGCCTTGACTTCTGGCCAAGACGGCCTATGGCCAGCTAGGGGTCCCCGTTCCCGAAGGTACGGACCACATCCGACCGAACACATGTCATGTTCTGAGAGGGCTGTGTCAAACGGACTTATCCTAACACCCTCCTATAAATACTTGGGAAACGGCCTTAGTAAGGGAGAGATAAAACTCCCAAGAAAAACATATTCTTTACTCTCTACTCATCACTTTTCATTTTGCCAAATATTGACTTGGGCGTCGGAGGCTCCTCCCCTGGAAAAACACTCCGGGGACCTCCTAACCCTTATTCTTTGAGTGTTTCAGGCAATCTCTCCCCGGAAGTCTCTTCTTCAAACACCTTCCTCACCGAAAGTCCCTTTTAAGCTTACCATGTCGTACAACGAAGATGCGAACGGGCATCATTTGGTGCCGTTTGTGGGAAACCACTCTTAGGTAGCCGTTGTTGAGACTCGGCGTTCTGAGGACAAGGGACTCCCAAAGTCCCTGTTCGCGCCAGAAGCTCAATCGGCGACCGAACAACCCGCCGCAAGGACTTCCTTGCCTGAGGACGAATGTCCTCTAATGATCACGATGATCTTCCTATGTGATTTTCAGCGCTTTGTTGTGGCTGAAATGACACAACAACTAGACCAAAGGTGGTCACAACCACATTCGGGCCGAAGGCCCCCTTCACCAACACCCCGTCGGGAGAGAAGTCCGAAATCTACGCACCGGAGTTCAGGGGCTAAGACTTCCTCGCAAAGTCCGACGCACTGAAGAAACGAGGTCCAAAGGGGCTAAGACTTCCTGCCGGTGAAATTTTTAACCTGAGGATAGATCACAATCCTCTCACTGCCGAAGTTAATCCTCGAAAAGGAGGCGTTGCTCTCCGTTTCCAGAAGCCTCCAGGCAGTAAGAAGAGCCCAGGACCACCATCCTCATGGAAAAAATCCTAAAATGATTGGAGAGGGTGGAACAACAGGTGGCTCGGAAGCCTGTCTAGGCAAGATTGTTGGAAACCTTCACCGGAGAAGAGTCATCGTTTATCCGAGCAATAGTCGGCGCACTTATGCCAAGCGACTTTCGGGTTCCTCATTTGGAAACCTATGATGGACGTAGTGACCCCCAAGCCCACCTGACCAAGTACAGGTGCTACACGGTGCCGATGATGCCACCTTTTGCAAGTGTTTTGAAGTCACCCTCTCTAGCCTGGCAACCGCGTGGTACAACTCTATCACCCCTAGGACTATAATGAGTTTTCAAGAGCTATCCACGGCATTTACACAGCAGTTCATTGGCAGCAAGCCGACGGCGAAGATGCTCGTTCAGATGTTTGACTTAGAGCAAAAGAATGGCGAAACCATCCGTGACTATGTTGAAAAGTTTAATCGAGAGGCCCTGAGCATGCCGGACTTCCGTCCTGAAATACGCATCCTCGCCATGATACGGGGACTTCGGTGAGACTCACAACTCTTTTACGAGTTCTCAAAAGACCCTCTGGACACCCTTGGCGAGTTCTACCGTAGAATCGAATAGCACATGACAGCCAAAGAGTTGAGAATGGGAGGACCGAAGTCTAACCACCATCATCCCGAAGGCCAAAGTCACCAACCCCGGTATCTAGTCGAGGGCGGGGGAAAAACTCGGAAGCAGAAAGGGAAAAGATCCATGTCATTTACTCCCCTGAACACCTCCCGAACAAACATACTGTTGGCCATGGAAAGGCAAGGGAACCCAATCCAGCGTCCGAAGGCCATGACTTCAGAAAACAAGAAAAATATGAAGAAGTTTTGCCAGTTCCATCGGGATCATGGGCATGACACTGAGGATTGCTTCTAGCTGAGGAAGTACATCGAGTCTCTAATAAAGTAGCGCCAAATTCGGCACCACTTACGGATGCCCTCCCCGAAAGGGAGGAGGGAAGAGGAAAGGAAAGAAGATGATGAGGACTATGATTCCGATAGGCGCAGGAGCTGAAGTCCCAAAAGACATCCGCCACCTCCAACTGGAGTAATCCAGACGATCACCACTGGACTACCTTCGGCAGAAAGAAAGAGGAAAGCTAGGGAGATCTTGGTGATGGAATTCGGTAACCCATCGAACAATCTTGTTTGGAAAAATGCATCCACCGTAGTATTCCTTCATGACAATCCACTTCTAATCATGGCAAGGATAGGGAGTTGGGATATCAAAAGAGTACTCCTCGACGATGGTTCTAATGCTGACATCTTATTCTTTCATCTGCTATCGAATTTGGGCATCCTAAAAGGCGATCTCAAGTCTGTCACCTCCCCTACCTTCGGGGTGGGTCCGTCTGAACTCCCTATCCTCGGATGGATTGACCTCCCTCTCATGCTAAGGGGAACTTCGCCACAAAACAAGGGTGTGCTCTTTGCTTCCACAATGACAAGGTTCATTGTCATAGATGTCCCTTCGTCATATAATGCCATCCTTGAGAGGTAGACGAAAGGAAACCTCCACATCCGCCCAGATGTGAAATACTTGACCGTTACCTTTGCAACAAAGGACGGAGATGCTGAGATCTTCATCAACCAAGGGGAAGTGAGAAAGGTCTTTGTAAAAGCAAGACAGGTCCCAGCAAAGATCTACACACAGACTTCGGGAGAAAAGGCCGTGCTCGCAGAGGAGGCAAAAAGAGAAGAAACAGAAGACCTCAAGCGAATAGAAACAGAAGATGTGGAACTTGTACTAGGCCGAAGTCCCGAGTGGGGAAAAAATTGGCCGAAGGTGACAAGGAAAGACTTGTATCTTTTCTGTTAAAGAATAAAGATCTGTTTGCCTACTTACCGAAGGACATGCCTGGGGTAGACTCTCGCATAATCCAACATAGCCTCAAGGTACGCCCAGAGGCAACGCTTGTTCGACAAAAAAAGCAAAGCCTCTCGGCGCATAAGAGCAACTTCATCAAAATTGAAGTCCAACGCTTAATGGAAGCAGGTGTAATAAGGGAAGTCAAGTACCCCGAATGGCTTAGTAATGTGGTTATCGCCACGAAAGAAGCAAGTGATAAACTCCGAATGTGCATCGACTTCCAAAACGTAAACGATGCTTACGCCAAAAATTCATATCCTCTGTTGCCAATAGACCAGTTGGTAGACTCAACCATAGAGTATGGCCTCTTTAGCTTCCTCGACACCTTCAGTGGGTATCATCAAATCAGGATGGACCCTGAAGACGAGGAAAAAATCACCTTCATCACCGAAGTTGGTACATATTGTTATATTAGAATGCCCTTCGGGCTTAAGAATGCAAGGGCCATATACCAAAGATTGATGAATAGGTCTTCAACTCCCAAATTGGGAGAAACATGGACGTCTACGTCGATGATATGATAGTTAAGAGCAAACTGCCTAGTAGTCATATCACGAACTTAAAGGAAACATTCCACCAACTGAGGACCTTCGGAATCCATCTCAACCCCGAAAAATGCGTGTTCAGGGTAAATGCGGGTAAGTTCCTCGGATTCATGATGTCGGAGAGAGGTATCGATTCCAATCCAGAAAAGGTCAAGGCCCTGCTGGGATTCTGAACTCCCACGACGACTAAGGATGTGCAAAGACTCACAGGGAGAATCATATCCCTTAGTAGATTTATTTCCAGATATGGGAATCGCTGCCGACCGTTCTTCAAGGTCCTCACTAAGGCAGCAAAATATGGTGGTGACCTCGGAACCAAGGTGCCGCCTTGGAACGAAGACTGTCAAAAGGCTTGGGAAGAGCTTAAAGTCTATCTAACTCGTCTACTAACACTTTGGCAACCACGGGAAGGAGAACCCCTCATTCTCTACTTCACCGTTTCCGAAAAGGCAGTTAGTTCGGTCCTTGTAATGGAAGAAGGGGCAAAGCAATGGCCAGTACATTATGTGAGCAAGTCCTTGCATGGTGCCGAAGTCAGGTACCCCTTGCTGCAAAAGGCTATTTACGCCCTGGTACTTGTAAGCAGAAGGCTACGTCCTTATTTCCAAGGCCACCCTATTATCGTCCGAAGTAACCTGCCCCTTCAAGATATCATGAAGAAGGTAGACCACTCGGGAAGGCTTTCGAAGTGGTGCATCGAGCTCGGTGAGTATGACATCACCTATGAGCCGAGGAAGTCTATAAAAGCTCAAGCATTGGCAGATTTCATTGCCGAGGTACCCATTGGCGAAGAAAGTCAACCCAACCTCGGGAATAATGAACCTGAGTGGACTCTGTTTGTCGACGGGGCCTCTGGCTTTAAACATCAAGGAGCTGGAGTAATTCTGTGTGGTCCCGAAGGTATGGAAACTGTGAAAGCCATCAAATTCGGGTTTAATGTCACCAACAATATGGTAGAATATGAAGCCCTCATAGCAGGTTTGCGCCTTGCCAGAAGAATTGGTGTGAGAAACCTAAAGGCCCACAGTGATTCTCAGCTAGTGGTTCAACAGATGGTAGGGGACTATAGCGCGAAGGACCCAACTTTGGCAAAGTATCACGAGCTTGTATCAAAGCTCATCCAAGAGTTCGACGCAGTGCACATTGAGAACGTGCCTCATCGAGACAATACTGAAGCAGATACTCTGGCCAAGTCAAAAAAGTCCACCGAAGTACTAAAACACCCGAGTAGAGCAATAATGAGCATAGCAACCTCGGAAAGAGGATGGAAAAATCCCATAAAAAAATATCTTACAACCTCGGAGCTTCCCGAAGACCCTCTTGAGGCAGCAAAAGTGCGAAGACGTTCTGGGCAATATTTCTTGATCGGGGAAAAGTTATACCGACAAGGGTACACAAGCCCGCTGTAAAGGTGTGTCAGCGAAGAGGATGTAGAGAAAGTCCTCAATGAAGTCCACGAGGGGGCCTGTGGTTCCCACTTAGGAACTGACGCCCTGGTAGGAGTACTACTTCGCCAAGGATACTTCTGGCCCACCCTAAGAAAGGGCGCGAGGCAGTTTGTTTAGAAATGTGACAATTGCCAAAGACACGCTAACATCTAGAGGCTACCCTTAGAAATGATAACCCCGGCTAACTACCCTTGTCCCTTCGTAGTATGGGGTATTGACCTTGTCGGGCCACTCCCAACTGCGCCTGGAGGAGTGAAGTTCTGTGTAGTTGCAGTAGATTACTTCACTAAATGGATTGAGGCAGAGCATCTGGTAACCATTTCGGCCAAGGACATACAGAAATTCGTCTGGAAGAACATCGTATGCAGGTTCGGCATACCGAGGGTGATAGTGGCCGACAATGGTTCCCAGTTTATTGACAAGGGATTCTAAGAATTCACCACCGACCTCGGGATAAAAATGCACTTCGCCCCCGTAGCTCATCCCCAAGCAACAGACAGGTAGAGGTGTTTAATAGAACCATAAAGGATGGTTTGAAAAAGAGATTGAGGGAAGCAAAAGGAAAATGGCCAGGAGAACTTCCTAGTGTGCTATGAAGCTATCAGACAACACCCCGAAGAGCCACAGATGAGACACCTTTCTGACTCGTCTTTGGCACAGAGGCTATTATTCCTATTGAGGTGCTCCAGCCATCGGTCAGGGTACAAGTGTTCGACGAAGAAGGGAATGATCTCGGGTTGAAAACTAAGCTCGACCTAATTGATGAACACAGAGAAGTGGCTGAGCTTAGAAGAAATGCTTTTCAGCAAAGGGTAGCTATAGTTGCGAACTTGCATGTCAGGCGAAAAGGAATCAGGAAGGGAGACCTTGTTCTTCGAAAGGCTGAGTTTGAGCCCCGAAGACCATCTCACGGAGTACTTTGGGCAAACTGGGAAAGGCCTTATTTGGTCCTTGACCAGGTTCGGCCAAGAGTCTATAAGCTCGGCGATACTGAAGGTGGAGAACTGAAAAATACATGGCATTCAGATGCTCTGAAGAAATTCTACACTTAGAAAATTTTTAGGAAATTTTTCTAAGTACAGAACAGTTTTCTGGGAAAAATGGCCCCACCTAAGAAATCTAACTGAACAAGGTGTAAGTATTTACTTGCAAAAATCACACATTTTCTCCGAAGGCGTATCAACTGAACATGGCTGATAAAAACAAGCAAAACTTTGCCAAAAGACATTCATCGAAACTGGTGTTATGCTAAGCATGGTTGATAAAAGGCACAAAAAACATCTTCTCGAGGATCCTAGACCGAAAGTAGTCAAACTAACCCTTGGAACTGAAGATTGTTTAAGGAGAAACTTGTCTTCAAACTTAGCCAAATTTTGGAGGAAATGAGGAATTTTATTTAAAGGAGCCTTATTACAAGGAGGAGTATTACAAGAAGAAGATTACAAAGAAAAAGAAAAAGAAAAAGTGAAGCCCTGGACACCTAAGGGACCTCGACATCATGAGAAGCTCCATCGCCAAAATCCTTTATCGCGACCTTCTGTTAGGACCATTCCTTAGTACTTGGCTTAGGCCAAGAATATACAGAAAACACCAATTAAAAATGAGGGACTTGATTGAAAATGTGAATAAGGGTGTAAGTGAAAAACTAAGAAAGTTTGGGATTTAAGTGCACATGATAAATTAGACTATGATGTCTTTGGCATGAAATAAAGTTGGAGGACTACAATGCACACTTGAACTAGTGATGCAAGTGAAACTAAAAACCATGAATGAGAACTTTCGGCCATGCAAATTTGTATAGGGACTAGTGGAACATTAAACCAACTTTTGGTAAGTTTTTGATGGCCGGTCAAGCCTTGTCTCCCACCAAGGATTTATGCCATCAATTTCTTGGTTTGTTTAATTAGCCATTGTCTTGGTGAATGGCCAAAACGTGCATGGGATAATGGCCATTTTCAGCTATTTTAAATAATTCTTGGCAATGTAGGCCATGAATCAAGGTTAATGCTAAAATGAACATGTGTTTTAGTGACTAAAATGAAGCCATGGATTCTTGAAGGGCTAAATGAACCATGCAAACTAGTATAAGGTTAAGTGGAGCATTAAACCAATTTTTGGACATGTGTCCATGGCTGCCTGCCATGTCTCCCATTAAGGAATTAAATTAGCATTTTCGGTCATGATGAAGGCCATTTGTGTGTGTTTTGTTTTGATAGCCGAAACCGAAATGGTTCTTGGTGTTCTTAAATGTTTTGCTGCCGAGTTCACGCCGAATTAGTGATGAATTGAAGCTTGGACATAAAATCAAGCTTGGAGTCTTCAATTTCGGGGGTAGGCGACCTTGAGTTTGAAGTTGGAAGCTTGGAATTAAAGAAACAAGGTTTGGCCGAGAGTTATTCAAGCTCCAATTGAGGTAAGATTCATAGTTCACTTGGAATTCTTGGTAAACGTCCATGCTCAAGTGATTATGATGGCTAAATGATAGCCTTGTTGTGCTAGGCAACCTTAATTTGGAAGTTAATCTCGGCCTTAGACACACAACCTCAACCGAAAGCTCAAGCTCTTGAATTTGAGGTAGGGTTTCATGTTTTACTTGAATTCTTGGTACTTTTTCCATGATCAAGTAATAATGGCGGCTAAGTGATGGTTATATATTGCTATATGATCTTAGTTTGCTAGATGGGCATATTGAAGAGATTCGGTTTTATGTTAATTGGCTAGCTAGTCAAGGTTTAATGGCAAGCACATAAAGTTCTTAGTAAGTTAGGCCAACTTACTAGTGAACTTGGAGCTTTAGTGGATTGGAGGGGAATTGGAAGGCTTAAAGTGCAAGGATTTGATGTGTGCTTGCTAGTGGTTTTCAACCGAGTGAATAATTCATTTGGGTGAATATTTTAACTGAATGAACATTGTGGTGTGTGCATGAGTTGTGTGCTTGTTTGATTTGTTTGTGCTTGCTAACCCAATTTAGATAGTGTTTAAGCTTATATATATGTCTTGGTTAGTATTGAATATGTATTATATGCCTTGCATCTTGCTGTTTTTATGCCTTTCTTGTAGGACAAGCAAGCTTGAGGAGGTTAAGTCATGGACTTAACTAAATAAGCTCAGTATGAGTCATTTGAGTTGTGAATCCCTACTGAGTATTAGTATTCATGCCCATAATGTTTGTGTTTCAGGAGAGGATATAGAGCTTGAGTGATTTGTGCTTGAGTGGGGTGCCTTGTTTGTGTGCTAGGTAGTACACTTATTACTCAAGGTATGTGCCAACTCAATCTTGGCTTGAATATTTGCATCTACAAGTCTTATGGTTTAGGGTCGAAACTTATGCTCTAAGTTTTGCAGGCTTGAGTAGTTTGTGGGACACGGCTAGGTGCAGGATGGATGTGTGGACTATGGCTTTGATTGTAGTGTTCACGTTCATGACCATGAATATGGTCATTGGGCTGGTGCTTCAGTGTGTGCTGTTGTATTGCACACTTAGGTATCTTCTCGGGGAGTAAGGGAACTTGGCTTGTAAAACTTAACCTTGGCTAAATTTTGGACCTGTAGCATCCTTGGAATGTTTCCAAGCTAGTGATGCTTGTACTTAGGCTATTTTGTGTATATATGTAGCCTTGGTTGTACATGGTTTTGTATGTACATATGTGTTGACACCCAATTTCGTCCGACCGTCAAAAAAAAAATTTTTAATTAAAAATTTTAAAAAAATTAATTAATATATATTTAATAATAACAATTAGTTTAAGGGGGGAATTTTTGTTTTATAGGTTTTATATATATATATATACATATCTATGTGTGTCTATAAAATATTAAAAAAAATTTTGAAAAAAATGACAAAAACAAAAAGTTTGGAGTGAAAATGACAAAAATGAGAACTTTGGGAGGAATCTGACGAAATCTGGAAGTTCTAGGGAAATTTTAGTGATTATTAGCAAGGTTTGGGCCTGGCCGACAGAAAAGACAAATTTGACTCAATCAGAAGCTTCAGGAACATAGTAGAAGTCAAAGAGACGAAAAGGACTAAAACTGTTATTTTAGTAATTTATGAGATAAGTCTGTTTTTAATTAAATTTCGAATTATTTTTAATTAAAATAGTCCATAAATCCTTCCCCTATAAATAGGGGTCCAAATATGTGAAGGAAAGAAAAAGAAATCAAGATTTAGAGCTAATCTTTAAAAAAGAAAAAAATGTAGCTTAGTCCCTGTCTCTCCTTCCTTTTCCCAGAAAATCCCAAAATTCTCCCTTTTGACACTGTCAGCCTGTTCTTCCTTCTCTCCTTCTCCCGTTTACCCACCGTCTGCTCTCTCTCTCTTCCTCTCTCTTGCTCCGTCTCTCTCCTCCTCCTGCCCAGCCACGTCGTCCGGCCGTCGCGCCGCCGTCCCTCCTTCCTCCCTCCGCCCCGGCCGCCGCGTCGCTCTCCATCCTTCACTCATTCCTCCTCCCGCGTCGCCTCCCTCTCCCTTCCCCTCCGTTTCGGCCCGCCGCGCCGTCGCTTTGCCGCCTCTCCTCTCTCCTCCACCTACGCCGTCTCCACCGTGTCGTCACCTTCCCTCCTCCCCTGCTTGCTGTCACCGCCCCCTGGACCGCCGCCCGTGCTGCTGTCGCCCCCTGCCGTCGAAACCATAAACTGCCAATATTCAAAATTATCTTTTTGGGTATAACCTCACTTTAGCCCTCTTATTATTCTCATTTCACTTATTAAGTACCTAACTTTTATTGTTCTGCAGAACTAACAATAATCTTTATGTGTTTTTTTATTGTTAATTATTATTATTATTATTATTATTATTATTTTTTTTTTTTTTTTATTTTTATGGAAGGTTGTACCTCCTATTTTTATGTGGATGGCCAAAAGCCCCACACTTTTTTTATGGAAGGTTATACCTCCTACTTTTCATTTTGTTATTTTTATTTTTGTAGATAGCCCACTAACAGCTAATTTTTTTTTTGTGTTTATTTTTGTTATTTTTTTTTATGGAAGGTTATACCTCCTACTTTATTTTTACGTGGATGGTTAAACATCCCACGTTATTTGTTTAATTTCTGCAATTTATTTTTCTTTTATGTGGATGACTAACCTTATTTTATTTATTATTATTTTTCTTCTCTATGTTTGGCCAAAAGCTTGTCTTACTTTTCTTTATTTTTTTATCATTACTATTACCATAAAAGCCCCCTGTCCTTTATTTGTTCCGTCATTTTAAACATTAATTGGAATATTAAAACTTATCCTTTTTATTTCTTCAAAAATGACAAAGTTTAACCTTTTGTTTTAAAAAAAAAATCATAACCGGACGATTCCACAAAAAAAATAATTTTTTTTATATATCTTTAGATCTATGGATTAGATAATTACTTAAAAAAAATGAAATGAAAATAAAAAAAAAAGAAAAAAAAATTTTGAAAAAAATTATTATTAATATGAAGATCATTAAAAACCCAAAATTCCATAAAAATTTATGACAAAAACTAATAATTAATTAAATAACTAATAATAAATTAAATTTAAATTAAATTCCATATCCGAATGATCCGGCAGGATCCACGGTTTGGAAAACAAATTACTTTTCTAAATAAATGAAATAAAGTATCTAAACAACAACCAAATGATTCTACCAAAGAAATTAATTTATTAATTTTTTAAGTATATTTTTAGACTTATGCTTAGACGTATAAATTTATAATAAAAATCTTCCATCAAATGAAAAGAAGAGAAATATAAAAAAATATAATTATTTATGTAATATTTTTTTAGATTAACATTAAAGTTGCTAAAAATAAAAAAAAATCACAAAAATTTATAACCAAATCAAGAATTAAGATTTTAAATTAAAATCCATGTCCGGGTGATCCGATAGGATTCATGGCTTGGAGAAAAATAAAAATTTTAAATGAATAAAACTAACTACCAGGATAAAAATCCATATTCTGATAATTCAGGCAGAATTTATGATATGGATTAATAATTAATTAAAATATTTAATAATTAGCTAAAATTTCATCAAATTCCGTGTCCGGGTGATTCGATAGAATTCATGGTTCGGAAATATCGAGTTTATTATAAAATTACGCCAATTAATTATCAAGATTTTCTTAAAATCCACATTAATTCACTAATCCACATCTGGACGATTTCAGTTAAAATTTCTAGTTTGAAAATTAACTGAAGTTATTTAAAAGCAAGCAAAACAAAATTGAAATCAACTAAGGTACCAATTTTGGGCGTTAAAATAGAGTTATTTTAACGTAACCGTACTCCCGAACCCTTGAACTCTCGTAGACTATTTTTAAGGTATCCAATCGACCTGAGCGAAAACCGATTGGTGGCGACTCCCGAAAAACCCCCACGTTGCCACAGCTTGGCGACTCCACTGGGGACTCTACGTTTGTGAGTCGAGCCTAAAAGTTGATTTGTTTTTATTTGCTTTGCTTATTTTATGTGGATTTATGTGTTATATTTACTTAGGTAAACATGCATTATGCATTCACGACATGAAGCTCTATACCCGAGCTTCCTCGAATCGAATACGTTCTTTCAAAGCGGAATCGGTGTTGTTGTCCTTGTGAGACCATGGTCTCCAAGCCTTCACCGGTTTCAAAGTAGCAAAGTAGTGTATTGCCTCCTGAGACGGATAGTCTCTGCATGGGCCCACGAAAAGCTACGACTCGAATTAATCCTTTCCTTACATAAACCCTAGAGGGTAAGGAATTGGGCCGTCACTATAATTTAGTGATGGGATTCGGGAACTATCCTTGGCCTTTTTGATAAACCACCTTGTGCATATAGAACTCATCACTCTACCATAGAACCAGCCAATAAGAACTCCTTTATCTCGGTTTCAATTACCATAGGCATGATTTTTTTTTTATCCGTTTGCTTATATGATTCTATGTGTTACTTTTTGCTAACTCTATTCTCCTTGTTCATTTTTTCGGCATTATCCATATCATTTATTAAGATAAGTATTCGGTGAAGGAATCACTATCATGGACGTTCTCGAATACCTTCCCACTGTTGTTAGTGAATCAAGGAATGACACAATAGTAGAAACTCAGCCGGAGGCTATGGAATTCTCCAAAACGACCCAAAAGCTTCATGGAGATTCTTTGACGCCGTATTCTCATGTACAACTCAAGGATCAGGTGTCGGTCCGTATAGATTAGAATGACGTTACTAAACTATTACGAGAATGGAATAGTTGGACCTCCGTAGATCGGGAAGCATTCACATCAAAGTATGGTCATATCGCTCGCCTGCTAAAAATCACCGTCGATGCATCACTTATCCAGGCACTGATACAATACTGGGATCCGTATTATCGGTGTTTTTCCTTCAACAAGATGGATCTTGTTCCGACCATAGAAGAATACAACAACCTCTTGCGTTGGCCGTCTGATTACTCAATGGAGACTTACCATTATGACAGGAGAATTGAGCCTCATCGAGCCCTGGCAAAACTGTTGGATGTGCCAGCTCCCAGTCTTCAATCTAAATTCTCGACAAAGGGGTACCGAAAATTCATCAGTTGGAATGACTTAAAGCAATTGAGTCACACTCTCCGACAAAAAGACCAAAGACATAAGCTTTTCGCTTTGGCGGTATATGGCTTGGTGATATTTCCTAGAATCATCGGATTCATTGAAGGAGATGTCATCTCACTGTTCGAGCAAATCTGTAACACTCAAGTGAATCCGACTTCAGTTATTCTTTGTGAAACCATCAGGTCATTGAATTTTTGTCGCCAAAGCGGGGGCAAATTCATGGGATGTACGCACCTCCTCGACGTATGGATCAAGAGCCACCTTCCTTGTGACAAATAACATTTTGGGAATCGCTTTTCAAAAGACTTCATTCCAATCGAGGCCTTCTTGAAAAGTGAATCCACTCATCACGACAGTAAGGAAGCATGGATTGATTATTTTAAGAACATCACTGAATTGCAAGTTGAGTGGAGAGCCCCCTGGTCCACCTCCACCCGCGTCATCTATCGTTGTGGCAATTGCCGGTGGGTTCCTCTCCTAGGTATATGGGGAGGAACAAGTTATGCCCCGGCCCAAGTACGGAAGCAATTCGGGTCCATGCAGTTTATACCTATGACTCACAATCTAAGTAAATTGGAATTCTCACACGAAGATCCAATGGAAAATAAGTTCGCAATGGGTATTTCAGTTGCATGGAAAAGGCTATTCATACTGAAGTCTGGCCCTATTCTTTCTCCTATCGCCTACTATAAATGGAGAAGTAATCGAAAAGAAGGAATAGTGTTGCCCAAGGATGCTCCTAGAAAGCTGGCAAAAAGGGAACTTGAAAAAGAATTAGAGGAAGAAAAAGAGAAGAACAAGAGAATGCTTGTCGATATGCAACAGCTCAGTCACAAAACACAACACCTTGAAGGAAAAGTGGAATGCCAAAAACAAATCATCTCTCAATTAGTTGAAGAAAATGATCAAAGAGAGATGAGAGCAAGATACTGGGAAGATCAATACAGACTTTCTCAGCATCAAGTCGAAGTGTTTTTGGCAGAAGTCAGGAAAGTTACTCAGCAAGCCCAACAAATGGGTGAAGAAGCTAGAGAATTGGAAGAACTGAGCTGTCCTACTTCATCATTAACTGTTCAAAAAATGATGGAGTTTATTATTAAGGCTAGAAAACAATATTGTACCTTGGGCCGTTTCTTTTGAGAGATTTCTATATAATAGCAGAAACAATCGTCTTGTGAATGTAATTGAGAATTTCCACTATAGTCTTTTTTTTCACCGAGTACCTACAACATTCATTGCATACATGCATTACATCAATCACATACATGTAAAGTCTAATAAAATGAATCTTACTTTAAAAAGGTAAAATTGGACCTCAACACCGATATCCAACTCGGCTCCAAACAAGACTAATGGCAGAGCAAACCGAAGGTCGTCTCACAGATATTGAGTCCAAGATGGAAAACATGGCAGAGCAAATGAAACAATTAATGGAGCTGATCAAGGGGAAAGCAACCCAAGTTCCCGTCAAAGAACCACAAGATCCCACTTATCCTCCGGGATTCACCCCACAACGGATCTCAGTTCAGGAAAATCTGTTTCAGGAATCAGGTCCATCCGCTAGCATTCACCTGAAACAAGATACTGTATATGAAGAGAAGAAGACACTATCAAAGGAAGAAGGAGAATCTCAAAAGCTCGAGACAATAGAGAAGAGACTTCGGGCCATTGAAGGAGGCACTATATTCGGATCTCTCTCAGTGGATGATCTCTGCTTAGTGCCAGATGTTGTAATCCCCTCAGACTTTAAGGTACCAGACTTTGTGAAATACGATGGAACGAGTGATCCCATCACTCACATCACGTTGTTTCTAAGAAGACTACAACCACTCACAAAAGACGAGAAGGTGTGGATAGCACTTTTTCAAGAAAGCCTTACAAAGTCAGCACTACAATGGTATCTAAGTCAAGGTCCAAGAAACATCAAAACATGGAATGACCTTGCTCAGGCCTTCATCAGCAATTACAAACATGTCATGGACCTGGCCCCGGATCGCCAAACTCTCCAGAATATGGAGAAGAAAAAGCAAGAAACCTTCAAGGAGTATGCTCAAAGGTGGAGGGACTTAGCCGCACAAGTTCAGCCACCCATGACGGAGAGAGAAATGGTTACTTTATTTGTCCAAACACTGAAGTACCCATATTATGACAAACTCATTGGCAATTCGGCAACTAATTTCTCAGATGTTGTCATGTCTGGAGAAAGAATCGAGCACGGGATTAGGACCGGGAAGATTACTGAGTCCTTTAATGATCCTATGAAAAGAGGAGGACCATCCAGAAGAAAGGATGAGGAAGTACAACAAATAGGACGCGGAAGAGGGATTCCCCTCGTGGGTACTGTGGCTACTGGGCCTCGCCTATCCTATTCTACCAATAGGCCCAATGATTATCCTCCTAATAGGCCCAACAATTATCCTCCCAACAGGCCTAATCAATTACGGCCACCTGTTCCGACCCCTCCAGTACCCACACAAAGACCAAGAGAAGTTTTTGCGCCAATTCCTATGACTTACACTGAGTTATATCCAAAGCTCATTGAAAGTCAACTTATCCGTCCAATTCCTACAAGGCCAATAGAACCCCCATATCCAAGGTGGTATGACCCCAACATAACTTGCCCATATCATGATGGCGTTGTGGGCCATGGCCTAGAAAATTGCATAGCTTTGAAACGCATAGTCCAACAATTAATCGAGTCAAAGTGGTTGGACTTTTCCGATGAACCGAATGTCACTCACAACCCATTGCCGCCTCATCAAGCTAAACCAGTTAATATGATAGAGGAACACCGACTGATAAAGAAGTCAGTCAACGACATTACAACCCCTCTTAAGCATGTATATTCATGCCTTGTGAAAGAAGGGTTCATCATTGGAAAGCCTTCTCTTGGACATGAAGAAATCAAAGATGAAGAATGGTGTGATTTTCATGACAGTAAGGGTCATTCCATTCAAGAATGCTCAGAATTCCGTGAGAATCTACAAAGACTCATAGATTCATCCCAACTCAGCATTTTTATGCCAGATAAAGATGTTGATGCAAATGTGATCATTAAAGAGCAAGAAGTCAATGTTATGCCAAGACCACTAGTCATACCAATTCCAAAACCTACTG